>JNCO01008665.1:7500-11273 GCA_000785685.1 Uromyces viciae-fabae | reverse complement strand
TGGTTGCTCCATTTTTTTTTTTTTTTTTGTGGTGAATGGTCAATGGCAGATTATTTATTTAAAATCACTTTGACTACTGCACTCATTCCACAGAAGAGCTCTGGCTTCAATGGATATTTTGAAGAATCCATCAGGAAGGATGTGAGCTTATATATTGGATTTGCAACACATCTCACTCACAATATCATGGAAGTGCAAGGCTATATAATATTGGAAAATTATCTGTTAAGGTTTTCCAAAAAAGACAGTATTCCATCATTTTAGAAAAATTCCCAAGGGAAGGTACTTCAGAATGAAGAGCTGGGACCACCACCAAAAGAAAGAGTGGGTTCCAAAGTTTGTTATGACATTAAGGCAGGATGATTGGATTTAAGCCAATATAGAAATGACCATATGAATCTTTGCTTCAGCCAAATCCTTGTCCTGCACCAGCAAATATTTTGATCTCTTGCGCAAGTCCCTACCTGGGTGGAAAATCCACCAACAGGTGCGGGGCTTGTGTGTTAAGTTCAAAGATTTCCATGTATATGTACATATACATAAAAATACATGATTTATATAAGGAAAAGTCTATATAGCCAAGAGACTTGAAGCAAAAAAAAAAAAAAAATCCCAATAATCCAACCACATTGTCTCTTGTGAAAAATTCTTAATATGTAGTCTGTCAAAATCTCACAGGTAAAACTTCTCAGACTATCTTCTTCCTTCCAAACTTGACATTCAAATTTTGTTTTGATGGATTTAAAAATCAAGTTGACAATGTTAAAAACTATTGAAGTATGCAGTTGAAATATGTTTTAAATATAATCTTCAACCTATTTAATGATATTTAAAGTTGTAAACCTAATCTGTTTCTATAAACACTTGATTCTCTCAGACACATTGTTTTTTTTTCTTTTTTTTCATTGGATTTTCTTTTCAACTTACTCATAATCTCACACATCCTGTCTCAGGTGTGTGCTCTTGTAATTTGTGTTTGTTTTTTCTTCAGTCTGGTTGTCATCTGACCTCTTCATCTCAAAGATCATTCTACCTACTTAGCCCAATAGTAACTTACTGTTCAACCACCCATGGGTTAACTTGAGAATTTCACCAAAAAAAATTCCAGAAAAATTGTGTCATTTTTCTGTGTAATTTTATTTATTTCATTTAATCAAGCAAAAAAAAAAAAAAAAAAAAAAAAAAAATTTTTAAAAAAAAAAGTTTTTTTCCCCTTTTTAATTTTTTTTTTTTTTTTTTTTTTTTTTTTTTTTTTTGTGAAATTGTTTAATTTCTTAGCTATATATGATCATTATCTTTAAATTGATTAATTTAGTTACATTAAATTTCATATTTTTATGATTACTATTATTATTATTCAAAAAATTCCAATATAAACATAATTCAAAAAGTAAAATAAAAACAAAAACAAACAACAAAAAAACCAAGGAGATAAAATTGTCTAAAGTATAGGACTAAATGGAAGTATCCAAGTGAAGAAATCCCTGAGCAAAGACTTAAAATTATCAATTGAACTCAGGATAGGTGGTAGAGTAACTATAACTATCAGTTGAGTTGATCATCCAATAATTTATAAAAGGGGGTTAAATGAAGCTTCATTCAATTTCAAAAGCGAAATAAATTTTAGAAAAAAATTGAATTTTATACACTAGAGCAGAGTGATTTGGGTTTTTAGCCATTAAGCAGCTTTTTTTGTTATTATTAAATTTACAATGCATCCGATATTTTACGAGACGATAGTTTGGAACATAAATTGAGCATCAAATATTTATATAAGAAAAAGTAAAAAATGATCAATCTTATTACGGACGAAAAGTCCGAACGCACCCACGGGTAAAATTTTTTTTTTTTTTTTTTTTTTTTTTTTAATTACAGATTTGGGAAAATGTGAAGGATAAGCAAATACATAATATTTACTAGACTTTCAAATAAATAGCTTTGTTATTTACCATGGTGTATTTTTTTTTTTTTTTTATATAAATTATTGGTCATGCGTGGACTTAAATAGTCTCTTTCAATCTTTTCAGATGACCTAAAGGCTAAAACTCCTCTCGTCTAGTCATAGCGGAAGATAGAGGAAATACGTTGGTCTGATCATCTAGCATAAAACTTTCCTTCTTTCTCAAAGCTACCACTAACTCAATTTATTTATTTCATTCTTTCTTTCATTCATAAAAGAAAAAAAGAAAAAAAAGAAGGTTTTATATAAGAGTTTCAAAATAGTTAAATAGATGTAAATTTATATCTCAAAGAATTTTAAAGTGAAAGAAAAAAATGGGAAATCAAAAATTATTATCTCATTTTAATCAATTAGACAAGTCAGAAAAACCTTCTTTTACTACTTCAACACTAAGAAATTTGAAAAAGAGGACATCAAGAAAAATTTGGATTCTGAGCATCTTGGTTATTTCGATAACTATATTTATATGGTTTCCTTCTAGTATAACTCTATTAACTTGGCGTTCGGAATACGATTCTTCTATCGATCGATCTTTTGCAGTCATTGATGTAAAGGATATTTCGAGACCAGTGTGGAGAAATAAATTGGATTCTACTACTCCTTATCTCGCTGATAAATCGACTAACTTGATTGATCAAGCACCACAAGGAGCGGGTTAGTTACGACAGATTCTAAAAAAAAATTAAATTTTCTTTTCAAGCCTTTGAAAGCTATATATACTAATGTATTGAATTTTATTTTTCTTTAACTCTGAAAAAAAAAATTAAGAGTTAGAAGAAACACCAACCATTCATGAAAGGATAGTTGTGAAAGAAGTATCTTATAAATATAAACCGCTACCGAAAATTCCACTTGATCCAAACATAAAGTATGAAGACGTAAAAGGTAAAAATCAATTAACAAAAGAAATAAAAAAAACTAAATTTTTAACATTTTTACCACATTCTGGTTTTCATAATCAAAGAATTGAAATAAAAAATGCATTTAAATTATCAAAATTATTAAATAGAACATTAATTTTACCACCTATAAGACTTGGAAGACCAATAGCATGGCAAAAATCACAAGAATTAATTAATTTATTAGAAAAAGATGAATTAAAATATAAATATTTTTCAAATTGTTTTGATAAATCTTCTAAAATAATTAAATTTAATAAATTTAACCCAATTGAAAAAGAAGAATGTGATTATTACTCTAGTTGGACTTCTGTACGCGTAGGTTATATTTTAAATATCGAACAACTAACTAAAGAAGTTCCAATTATTGATCGAGTCGATTTACGAGAAAGTTGGCTATGGGATAAATTAAAATTATCACCAGGAGAATGGATAGAAGTGAAGGATGATTTCCGATATAGCTATCAAATTTTTGAGTCTTCTTCAATTGATCAACTATCAACAAGAACAATAAATTCTAAATATAATTGGAGATTAAATATTGATGATTTAATTAAATATAATGAAGTAAAATTATTAAGCTTTGGTTCTTTATTCGGTAGTGATCGTATTATTTTAAATAGTAAAGAAATGAAAGAATGGAATTTTAAAATTGAAGAAAATCAAACTTTTAATTTATCTTTATTAGAAAAAATTTCTGATAAAGTTGCTGAATTATTAGGTGGTAGAGGAAAATATCTTGGATTACATTTAAGAGTAGGAAACGCATTCTTTAAAGTAAAACTTTTCAATTTTTTTTTTTTTTTTTACTACAGCTTCAACTTTTTAACTTGATCATTTCTAGTTGAATTATTTTAATTTAATTGACTTACTCTGGTTTTTTTATTTATTTATTTTTATTTTTTTTTTTAGAC
>JNCO01008665.1:0-2500 GCA_000785685.1 Uromyces viciae-fabae | reverse complement strand
CTTAGATTAAAATATAATTGTTTAGCTAGAAAAACTTTTGCTATTATTCTTATTCTTGTAACTCAAGTTAAGTTTTTTTTATTTTTATTTTTTTTAAATAATATATAAAAATCTAACTTTTTTTTTTTTTTAGATTTTCGCACCGACCGAATTAGTTTTAACTTCAGATGAATCAATTGATTTAAAAAAAGTAGTAAAAAGAGATAAAAATGGAAATATTATATCAATTGAATTACCTTCACATTCAAGTTGAGTCATTCTTATTTTTCTTTCTTCTATTTTTCTTGTATTGTTGATTAACTTTTTTTTTTTTTTTGAAACATTTATATATAGTCATTATGGCTAATCATCAGGTTTTTCCTTCATTTCTTTACTCCCTTTTTTTTTCTTTTTTTTAATTAATAGAAAAAAGTTGATGATACAAAAAAAAGGTATATAAATATATAAGAAAGAGGAAGAAAAAGGAGGGGGGGGGGGGGGGGGGGGAAAAAAAAGAAAACCCCCCCCCCCAAAAAAAAAAAAAAAAAGAAAAAACTTTATTTCAGTAAGAAAAAATAAATAAAATAATTAAATTTAAATAACAAGTACAAAATGATTTTTTAACTCTTACCTAAATTATTTTTTTATGTTTAGGTCTCTTGCTTATTTAGCAGATTTACATAGTGCTTTAATTATTATATTAAAGGCTTCTTTGAAATGGGTACCAATAGTTGGTCCTGTAAGTTTATCTCTATTTTTTTTTTTACTTCTTTTTTTTTTTTTTATCATGGAAAAGAAGGTTGTTGGGGGAAAGAGAAATCAATCAGAAAACTAATATAAAATTTAATAATTAATTTACACAAATAAATAAATAAACGAAATCTTTAACAATTTTGATTCAATAAAAAAAATTCAAAAAAATTAAAAAAACATGTACAACGGGTATGTCAAATTATGAAGGCAATGCAAATGTTTTCATTTATATTTTTAAATAGATCTTGGTCAACAGATAAAGAAGATTTAAAAAAACAAATTAATAAATTATCTAAACAAACTTTTAATCCAAATATTAAATCTTTAAATAAAATTGCTTTATTAATTTTTCCTGAAGGTACTCTTGTTAGTCCTTCAACTAGAATTTTAAGTAAAAAATTCGCTGATAAATGCGCTACTGTAAGTTCTCTCTTAAACCCCTCCCCAAGTTTTTTTTTGCTTAATATATATATATATATATTTATGTGAAAAAAATAAAAAAAATAGAAGCAAAAAAAACTGACAAAAAAAATACATTTTTTTTTTTTTTGGAAAAAAACAAAAAAGGATGACCTCAAGAATTGTTTATTACCTCGTTCAACTGGTTTACTTTTTTGTATACGAGAATTAAGTCATAAAATTCCAAATTTAAAATTAATTGATCTTACGATTGGATATCCTGGAATTCCTTCTGAAGGGTAAGTCAAAAATGAAAAAAAAAAAAAATGAAAAAAAAAAAAAATATTTGAAGAAAAAAAAATAAACAAGTGAAAAAAAAAAAAGTTTGAACTCTAATTTTTTTTTTTTTTTAAAAATAAATAAGGTATGGACAAGATTATTATACTTTACAATCGATTTTTGGTCATGGTCATCCACCACCAAAAGTTCATATACATATTAAAATTATTCAAATTTCTCAAGTTCCTATTGGTCAAATTGATTTTCCATCATCATCATCATCAATAATAACAAATAATAATAATGAAAATAATAAACAAGTTAATTTAAATGATCCAACCAATGAAGAATTAGAAAAATTTGATATTTGGTTAAGAAATTTTTGGAAAAATAAAGATGAAAAATTAAATGAATTTTATAAATTTGGTAAATTTAAAAATAATAATCAAAATTTGAATGAAAATCAAAATCAAGATAAAATTTTAAATAAAAATGAAAATAAAAATGAAATTTTAATAATAATGAAAATAATAAACAAGTTAATTTAAATGATCCAACCAATGAAGAATTAGAAAAATTTGATATTTGGTTAAGAAATTTTTGGAAAAATAAAGATGAAAAATTAAATGAATTTTATAAATTTGGTAAATTTAAAAATAATAATCAAAATTTGAATGAAAATCAAAATGAAGAAAAATTTTTAGATAAAAATGAAAATAAAAATGAAATTTCATTATTTCAAAGTAAAATTAAATTAAAAAAATTTTATGATTTTTTTCTTACTTTTTTTTTAACTTTACCTGGTTTTTTTTTATTTTTTTTTATTTTTAAAAATTTTCTTTTTTTTTATTTCAAATTATTAATTAATTAATTAATGAATTATTTTTGATTTTTTTTTAAAAAAATAAAAAAAAAATTAATAATATATATACATGTATCTTTTTTTTTTTTTTTCTCTTAAATAAAAAAAATAAAAAATAAAAAAGTAAAAGTTAGAGTAAAAGTAAAAGCAAATATATATCTTAATTATATTTATTATATATTTTTTTTTTTTTTTAATTTTTCAATATTGTACTTCAAAAAAAAAAAT
>JNCO01008657.1:0-11276 GCA_000785685.1 Uromyces viciae-fabae | reverse complement strand
ATTATTTAAATCAAGAAAAACCAAAAAGATTGGGGGATTTTCAGGATACATTTTCAAGAATGTGATCTTAGAAAAGAGTATGCGCTTTTTACCTTAATCTTAAATTTGTGAAAAAGTATTTTTATTTTATTTTTTATTTTTATGACTTCGTGGTGACTTGAACCTGGGTCATATGATTTTATTTACCAGTAAGGCAAGCCTTAACTGTTATACTAGAGCACTTATTATATTGCTCCCCATCTAGGATATTTATAAGTGTACATAAAATAAATAATAAAATAAATAAAAATAATTAAATATAAAATTTGATTGCAGTTTTCAGACATGAAACATGTCTGGAGGCTGACAAGACTAGTAGGTGACTTTAGAGCTTTGAATTATTATACTACTCCAGATAGGTACCCAATTCCAAGAATAATTGAATCTTTAACTAAATTACATAATGCAAAATTTATAAACTGTATGGATATTCTTAAAGGTTTCCCTCAAAATATAGTCCACCCTGATAGTAGGCAGTATTTGAGGATTGTGTGTCATTTGGGTGTTTATGAATACCTCAGAATGCCCTTTGGTATGAAGAATGCTCCTTCACATTTCCAAAGGATGATGGACACAGAATTCCACCAGGAATTATCAGAACAATGGCTCATTATCTATATTGATGACATTATTATTTTTACTACCACTTGGGAAGATCACATGATTAAACTCAATTTAGTACTACCAAAAATAAAAAATATGAATATGAAGATATCCCTTTCCAAATGTCAATTTGCTTTTCAAGAATTAACAGCTCTAGGACATATTGTGAGTGGATTATCTTTGGTAATAGATCAGCATAGAGTAGCAGCTTTACTACTTAAACCAATTCCCCAAACTATAAAAGAAGTTCAAAGTTTCTTAGGATTTGCTAGTTATTACAGGCTCCACATTAAAGACTTCAACCTTATGGCATCAAGCTTGTATAGAATCTGCAGTCCCAATGTAGTTTTTGAAATGACTGCTGAAAGAGTCAAATATTATTTAGATATCAAAGCAGCTCTGACTACTGCTCCATTGTTATTACATCCAGACCCTAAGAAACCATTTAAACTATATGTAGATGCTTGTATGCAAGAAATTGGTGCTGCCTTGCATCAAGTACAGATTATCAATGATAAACACTTGGAAGGGCCTATTTGTTTTATTTCTAGACAATTAAAAGATTCTGAAAAGAAATATGGGGCATCACAATTAGAGTGTTTGTGCCTGGTGTGGGCCCTGGATAAACTGTATTATTACCTTGATGGTTGCCAATTTGAAGTGATTACTGACTGTACTGCACTTAAATCACTATTGAACATGAAGACTACCAACGCTAATAAAGCTACAGGAAAAAGATTTGGGCTGCTCCAAGAAATTGAAGAACCCAAAAATAGATGGGAAACCATCAATATGGACTTTGTAACTGGACTACCACCAGGAGGAAAAGAAAACTATAACTGTGTACTGGTGGTGGTAGATAGGTTCTCTAAAAGAGCCAGGTTTCTACCCTGTTATAAAGACAATACTTCTATGGAAATAGCATTGATATTTTGGAACAATATAATAAGTGATTTAGGATGTCCAAGAGTGATTATTAGTGATAGGGACCCAAAATTCACTTCTGAATTTTGGCAGCACTTATTTGAATTATTGGGAACTAAGTTATCCTTTTCTACAGCCTACCACCCACAAACTGATGGCTTAGCAGAAAGGATGATACAAACCCTGGAAGACATGATCAGGAGATATTGTGCTTTTGGCTTAGAGTTTAAAGATAGTGATGGGTACACCCATGATTGGGTAGCCTTGTTACCAGCTTTGGAATTTGCTTATAATTCCAGTACCCATTCCACCACTAAAATATCCCCATTTGAGTTAGAGAAAGGTTGGATACCTCATATGCCAAAGGATTTGCTTCTAAGTAAAACTATTGAATTATATCCAACCTCAGATTGTTTTAAAGAAATGATGGCAAAATCTGAGAGATTTGCTTCTGAATGTGTAAAACAATCTGTACAGTATAATAAGGAGAGATGGGATAAGAGCCATAAGGATCATAATATCCAAGTTGGGGACATGGTCCTAGTCTCCACTGTTAATTTGAATAATTTAGGAGGAACTAGGAAATTAAAAGACTCCTTTGTGGGCCCATTTCTTGTTCTAAAATTTCATGGTCAAAATGCTGTGGAGGTCAAATTGACTGAGGGTTTTGACAGGAAACACCCAGTGTTTCCTATTTCTTTAATTAAGAAATATGTTTCACCAGAAAATCAATCTAGTTCCAATGTAAAAGTAGTAATTCCACCCTTTGTGGAAGAAGAACATACAACTCCTTCTAAAATACTTAAGCAAAAAATAGTCAGAAAAAATGGTAAGGATGTCAGACTTTATCTGGTGAGATTCAAAAACCATAGTGCTGATAAAGATTTGTGGCTAGAGCCTAACCAAATTGAAAATTCTGATGCTTTGTTGAGAAGATTTGGAGCTTCTAAAAGAGACAAAAATTCCTCTTCTTAAGAATTTTTGTTTTTTAGAGGTGGTGAGTGTCAGCTTCCAGACAGTATTAAAACGATTTCTTCCTTGTCAGGGTCACCTGTACATGCATCAAATCGGCGAGCAAAGGGGCTATGTGGATTAGTGGCGCCTTTTGGATCCCTCTGAGCTTCATTGAGCACTTGCATTGCCTGCAAGGTCAAATGACATGTTGTTGAGTAGACTCAAGTAGGAACCAGCGCCTCTTCTGGTATGCTACTCTTGTTGAATTCTTGAAAGGAACCACCTGGCAAACGTGGAAACCCTTATTCCTCTCAGAGTAAACCTAAACCTAAACCTAGTTGATCCTCTCACCGCTTGTCTTATATTTAATCTCACCGGTTGCTATTGATCAGAATCCAGAGAGAATCTTGGTTTTATTCTTTTCCAATCACTCTCCTGTGCTTCCTTCAAGATCTTCTCCGGTAAGAAAAGATATCTCAACAAAAACTTCTCAATAATATCCTTGCTCATAATTTATAATATCCTTGCTCATAATTTAAATCTCTTATCATATGTCAAGCTGGCTTTTAAGACAACTAAGGAACACCATCTTCAAAGTGACTAAAAGTATAACTCTGACACAACTGAAGTAAATACATATCACGTCTAAATTCTTTTTTTATATATTCAACTAATACTCTTCTCTTAGGTGATCAAGAGGGACAATCTCTAGAAAAGAAATTCTTCATCAATTTATCACTTAAAACAAATCAAGATCAATCAGTATGATTAATTCCTTAATTTCATTTATCTATTTTCTTCTCTTTTATTTCTTTCTCCAAACTGATACAAATCTATTAAAAATGTTCTATATCCTTACTACTACAGTCTTGATTCTTATTCTTAAACACTTTACTTAAAATAAAATCTGCCTTCTTTTTGTTGAACATTTATTCAAACTTTTGGTATGCCTTACTCTTCTTTAAAAAAGCGTTGTTTCTTTTCTTTATTTTTTCCTACTTTATTTTGTGTTCTTTATCTAACTTTCATCTTGTTTTAAGTTCTGGTTCTTTTTTGAAATTCTAAAGGCTTTTCTTCAACAACTCTGAGGCCCATATAATTGGAGGAGATCATCACACGAGGCTAGAGAATAAGCCATAGGAATTCCAATAATTGTAATCTCTTGGCGTGTGAGTTCTCCCCGTAATATGGTCACATTCTCTTCTTTAATTCTCAAGCTATAGAATATTTGTTTGATCACATAAGGACAACAGGTGGCGGAAAGAAGAAGAATTGGTGAGTTTGTGGCCATTAACCTTTCACCCATTTTGCCATAAGAAGGTTGAAAAACTCCATGTTCATCTTGCTTTCCAATAGAATTTTGACCCTTTGATTTTCCATTCGCCAACATCCCCCACACATAGATCATATGTGCTTCATCAACCACATTATGCACGAGTCTTGCTTTAAATTGTGCATGAAAAAAAACACATTGAAAAAAAAGATTGTTGAGGAATACCTCAGGACTCAAATAAACAAAAGCATAGTCACCACCAATTAATTCTTTTTCAGTCTTTGAATTTAGATTCATCTTGGTTAGATTGATTGCTGGGATGTTAAACCGTTTTTTTTCTTTCACTTGATCGTTGCCGAGGGAGTCTAGAGGATTTAGAACTAGCACCACAACCTTGCGAGCTTTTGGGAAAAGGCTGTAGTACATCTTGGGTATGCCACTTTTTCTGTACCCAGTTCCAGCTAGAACAAATGTATTACGGCCCCAAACTAACAACATGACCGCTCATATTTGAAGGTCTTTAGGTTTCTCCTGGAAATATTTGTGAGGTTTCTCTTCAATATATTTGTAAAAATCTTCATCATGAAGACCAGTCACATCAGGATTGATGAACTAGACAAGGGCCTGAGGGCAGCGAGCACGGTGCAGGGCGAGTGACAAAGAGTGTTGTGTTTTGAGAGTAGTTTTTGCTCTCATCACTTCTTTTTCTTTTTCTTCATTATTATCTTTTCTTCTTATTATTCTTATTAATCTTTTTACTACTAAAATCAACTCATTATACAAACTTTTGTTCATTTTAATCATGCTTAGCATTGACACTATTTAATATTTTAATCATGCTTAGCATTGGCATCTATTTATTTTTAATCATGCTTAGCATTGACACTTATTCATTATTTTTAATCATGCTTAGCATTGACACTTATTCATTATTTTAATCATGCTTAGCATTGAACATATATTTTAAATCATATTTTATATTGACCCAATCTTTTCTTTTATTAATTTCATATTTTATTATTATCAAACTTATCAGATTTTATCTTGTTAGTTTGTTATTATTATTTCATTTTACTTTATTTGTTAAGCCCCTCTGGATATGGCCAGGGGGCTATCTTATTTTCTATTTAAATCTGACTTGACACATGAAATTCAATCACTCAGTCAAATTATCTCTTTTCTTCGACCACCTCAACTGACTGTTTCCAGCCTTTTCCAGCTGTCCCTCAACTCTCTTAAATTCTCAATCTTTTATATATTATAAAATTAAATTAAAAATCAAATTATTTCAACAAAGAGGTGTGGAAGGATGAGTGATCATTTCACACAGAGAAATAAAACAAAGGAGAAATGACAAAGAGGAAAAGAAAAGGAGGAAGAAACAAATGACGGTACCTGAGGGCAGCGAGCACGGTGCAGGGCGAGTGACGAAGAGGTGTGGAAGGATGAGGAGAGAGAATCCTTCCACGCCCGCTGCCTCAGGTGTACATGAGGAGTGTGTGACAGGAAGAGAACAGAGATAGAACATGAGAAAAGCAGGAGAAAGAAACATGAGAGAGGAATACTACAATGACTAACTCAACACCCCCCCTTGCTGCAGACATGGCACAGAAAGAAAGAAAAAAAAGGAAAGACAGGAAGAGAGTGAAAGGAAAAAGAGACAGAAAATAAAGAGGAAACAAAGGAAAGGATAGTGAGTAGGGGAGATAGGAAGGCAGGAGAGAAGATAGATTGGTGTGAGGAGGAGGAGGGGACACTAGGAGACAGGATGAAAGACTGTGAATTAGACGATGCCAAAAATTGTGCGATGTTTCTCCAGAGCCACCCTTGGTAGGGGTTTGGTTAGGATATCCGCTAACATGTCTTTTGTTGAGACGTGGAGGAGGGAGATGTCCCCATCTTGTACGCACTCCCGGATAAAGTGGTATCTCGCGTGGATATGCTTGGTGCTCGGGTGGTGAGCGGGGTTCTTTGCAAGGGCTTCGGCTCCTTCATTGTCGACGTGTAGGGGGAAGGCTTTGTCTGGACGGAGACGCAGCTCGGTGAGTAGGTATTGAAGCCATAGGCCCTCCTTGCATGAGTCGGAGAGGGCCCTATACTCGGCTTCTGTGCTGGACAACGAGACAGTCACCTGCTTACGGGACTTCCAAGAGATGGGCCCATCACCCACTCGGTATGTGTATGCCGAAGTTGAATGTCTGTCGTCTCTATCCTCGGCCCAGTCCGAGTCCGAGTACCCTGACAGTACAAGATTGCCCCCAAGGCGGAGGCGCAGATCTTTTGTTGTGAAAAGATAGTTAAGGATCCTGAGGCCTGCGTACCAGTGCGCGTCCGAGGGGTCCCAGAGATATTGGGACAGACGATTGACCGCGAACGATATGTCCGGTCTAGTGCATTAGGAGACCCAGAGAAGGGATCCAATCAGCTGAGGGTATGGTCCTGGAGAAGACGGGTTGGAGGGAGAGCGGTGCTTGAGGTTCTTGAAGTTGACGTCCGTGGGGGTTGAGACAGACATGTGATTGCCATTTAGGAATCTTTGGCAGACTTCAGTGATGTAGTGGGCTTGATTGAGAAATATGGACTTGTTTGGAATATCACAAGAAATCTTTAGGGAGAGAAAGTGGCTCAACTCTTCGTCGGCTCCTATCTTAAAGCGTTTGCCTACCGCGGCGATGGTGGAATTGACGAAGGATGGTTGACCGACTATAACTAGGTCGTCGACATGGGTGGTCAGCGCTCCCACGAGGGCACCTGAATCCAGCTTGAAGTATAGGGTCGGGTCGTATTTGGAGTGTGTTGAATGTGGATCAAGATATCATCATTTATTTCCTTTCTTCATTTATTTCTTTTTATTCATTCATTTATTTTGTTTTATTTATTTTATTTATATTATTTTATTTTGGTCATTTCTATATTTACTGAGTGTGAATGCTTCAATTCTAGAGCATGCTTGTCATTTAAATACTCTCAAACTCGACAATATTTTTTTTTCTTCAGATCTTTATTCTTTCTTGTTCATTGAAGTCCTATCATCATCTAACCTTCAATCATCTCAAGAAATCAAGATCCTCAGCAACTTTCCTCCGATATCTAGGTAGCTGGTTCAACTATATCTTTATCCTCTTTTATTGTTGCTCACTGACTCATTAAATTTGGATCCAATCTTAGCTTCATTATCTTAATCTTATTGTCACTTCATCTTAGTCTATATTAAATTGTCTTACCTATTGTTTCCTTTTTAGGTATTGTCATTCTTCATTCTTTTTCATTTTTATGTTCATTGTTTTTCTTTTACTTAAAAGCAATTTACCTCTTTTTAGCATAAAAACAACAGTGAGACCAAGATCAAGGAGTGCTTTGTGGAGCTCGATGTTCCACTGGCAAGGAGACTGTTTGAGACCATGAAGGGAACGATTTACCTCACAAACCCAGTCAGGGTGTTGAAGGTCCTTGAATCCAGGTGGTTGTTCCATGAATACAGGTTTGTCCAGATGGCCATTGAGAAAGGCGGTCTTGAAGTCCACTTGGCGACCTTTCCAGCCTCGAGATTCCAGTAGTGAGAAGATGAGTCGAAGAGTTTCCAGTCGCAGGGTCGGCGAGAATACCTCGTCATAGTCGAGTCCCTGTATTTGAGAATATCCCATGGCCACAAGACGGGCTTTGAGCTTCTGAATACTGTGATCAGGACGATGTTTAACTTTAAAAACCCATTTTGACTTGATTATTCGCCTCTTCTCGGGTCTTGGGACAAGTCTCCACGTTTGCATGCCAAGGAGGGAGGCAAATTCCTCTTCCGCCGCCTTGAGCCATCGATGTTTGTTTGGTGACTTCAGCAATTGACGCCAAGTTTTTGGTGTGTCAACGTCCGAGTCGGTGGACGCATTCTTGGCCCAGTTTCCATAGCGATCAGGGGCTTTACGTTCCCTTCCGGAGCAGCGACGGGGAGGTGTAGCGGATTTTGGAGGCGATGGAGCGGGCGGAGGCGGAGAGGGAGCTTTCACTGGTGGAGTGGGGCACCTGACTCAAGATCCCAAAGTCTAAACCCATTGCCGTCCGAGAGGTATGATAGAAGAATTGATGCACGACCCTTCTTGTCCAACTTCTTGCGGTTCGCCTCCGGGACCTTGTACCAGACCAGGCATCCAAAGGGGTGAAGATTCTTGAGATCTACTGGTGGTATGTTCACGATCGCGGTCGGAGACTTGAAGCCCTGCGGGGTATAGCAGGGAAAGGAGTTAAACGCAAAAAGAGCATGTCGAAGAGCATCTGTCCAAAATGATTTAGGCAGATGAGCGCTCAGAAGGGACGACCTGACAATGTTGCTTATTTTCCTGTTAGTACGCTCCTCCACCCCATTGAGTTCAGGAGAGTGGGGTGGACCCGGCTTGTGTTTAATCCCAGCTTGAGAAAGGTAACAGGAGAACTCATTCGAAATGTACTCGCCACCGTTGTCTGTTCTCAGGGCGCCTATTTTGTGCACACCACTCTTCTCGAAGAAAGCACGGAAGACTTTAAAGCAGGCAAAGGAATCACTTTTTTATTTCATAGGATAGACAGTAAGGAACTTGGAGCAGTCATTGACAAAGGTAATGAAGTATTTATATCCTTCTCTTGAAAGGACTTCGTAGGAACCCACATCGGAGTGGATTAGCTGGCCTGGAGAAGAGGACCTGTGAGATGAGCAGGATTTGAAAGCCTTCCTCGGCATCTTGGACTGGACGCACGTCGGGCACCGTTGGACATCAATCTTGTTCATCACTGACGGAGTAATGTGATGTGTTTTCAGCAGGAGTTTGATAGGTTTCAACCCAATGTGGGAGAAACGGAGATGATATGCCAAGAGGGAATTCTCAGGGGGCTTGGAGGGTAGATAAGTAGAGGAGTTAGAGCTCACTGGTGCCGAAGGCAGATAATAGAGGTTCCCACGCCTATATCCTCTTCCCAAGAGGTCGCCTGTGATCTTGGAGGAAGAGGAAGCGAGGAAGTCGCAGGATGTCTTTGTGAAGACCACAGTTAAGCTCTTGTCACACATTGCTGCTACCAATAGGAGTGGTTCATGGAGGGTGGGGACGACGAGTGTTTTGACAGACAGATCGGCCGAGAGAGGGAGCTTAGCCAGACCCTTGTGGGAGGCCTCGATGAATGAGTGGTCCGCTAAGCGAACTGGGGTGCAACTGCTCCACTGCTGAGATGTCAGGCGTCATCGACATGGAGCAGCCAGAATCGATGTTCGCATCTCCCGAACCCGATAGGCTGAGGGAGGCCAACAGGGAGGCAACTGCGTTACCAGCGGTTACCTCGAGCTCTGAGCCCGAGTAATCCGACTCTTCTTCCTCTGCGTGCGCCTTGGAAGATTGACCAAGGGTCACCACCGAGGTCCTGCCAGCCCGAGCATCTGACTTGGTCTGGCGCCTCTCTTGGTCGGTCAAACCGGTACAAGATTTTTGGTTGGCCTTAACCTCGTCGAGTATGCGCCGGGTGTTATTGCAGTTGTTTAGGTCGTGGCCATTGACGTTGCAGAAATCGCAGTGACGAGAGGTGTCTTGGGGAGGGCGATTGATCTTGGTTTTGTTCTTGCCGGCCTTGCTGTTGGACGGCTTAGGTTTTGCGGAGGAGACTGAGATAGGATCATCCTCACCGTGGGTTTTTCTGCGGAGAAGCTCCCCCTTCAGAGCCTGGACGACTTGCTCGGCGGAGACGCTTTGTTTGTTCAAGAGGGACAACATGCAGCTGACCCAGTTGTTTGGGACTGAGTTGATCAGAGCTGACGCATGTATTTTGTCAACAGTAAGTGGTTTATCCGGAGTGATGAGAGAATCGAGGCGTTCTGCCATCTTTGCAACCTCGTCGATGTTACCCAATAGATCCTCGCTCTCCATCTTCGAGGTGGAGATCTTTCTCAGCCAGTACATGCGGCCTCCAGCCGAGTTGTTGTGGTACTGGGCTGTTCGGAGTGCCTGCCACGTCTTCGCGGCTTCCTTCCTGTTTGGTTTGGTTTACCAGAAGTTAGCCGGTTTGACAACCTGGGAGATTAGAGTGCAGACTGATTTATTGTTGCGTTCCCAGTTGGGCAGGCGTGCCTCGGGATTGATTGGTTTGAGAACGTAATTGACGTTGTAGTTTTCGAGGAGGGTCAGCATCTGATACTCCCAATCAGAGTAGTTTGAGTCTGAGTCCGTGGCTGTGAGCGGGATGATTTTAGCTCCTGTGAGTTTGTTGGAGGATTGATCATTGGTGAGGCCGACTCCTAGGTTTAGAGTTGGTTTGGAAGTGGATGGGTCCGAAATTGTAGAGGGGACTTGAAAGTCCTCAGATAAGTGATCCTTGTGTGTGACCACACTCGATCACTCAATTAACCGTTATTTAACGTGCTTCGGTAGCTGGCGTCTAGCGCAGGCTCATAGCCTGATGAACTAGACGAGGGCCTGAGGGCAGTGAGCACGGTGCAGGGCGAGTGACGAAGAGGTGTGGAAGGATGAGGAGAGAGAATCCTTCCACGCCCGCTGCCTCAGGTGTACATGAGGAGTGTGTGACAGGAAGAGAACAGAGATGTGACATGAGAAAAGCAGGAGAAAGAAACATGAGAGAGGAATACTACAATGACTAACTCAACAAGGATCCAATGTGGCTGTAATTGTTTGTTTTTCTTCTGGTATTTTATGAGTAGTTTTTCCTTCTCCAGTAATGTTGTGCGCCTTGTTGATTTACATTTGGTCTTGTTTTTTTTACCTTTGAGCCTCATGTTGATCCAAAGAAGATTAGGTGAAAGGTGATTGGGTGAGCATATGATAATATTATTGACATGTGAGGTTATGGCAAATTAAGTCAATGTTCATAGTATGCCCTTGGCTTTTGGACATTTATGTGTCTTTGTTTTGGAAAAATCAAATATATTCTTATATTTTTTGAGCTAGTTACAAAGAAATTATTATCTTGAGAAAAATTTTACAATGTGAGAACATAATATAGGAGAAGAGACAGGTTAGTTCAATACTTTATCCGATGTCTGACATTTTTTTAACAATTTTGTTAACAAAGGCTTTAGGAGAATGTTTTTTTTGTTGTTTTTTGGCTTGAAACACAAATTAATAAAAAGGATAGGTCAAAAAAAAATCAAGAAAATAAGGGGAGGTAGCCCTGCTTCTTGCGGTAATTCTATCAGAAATGTGAGTTGAGATGGTGGAAATGGGAGAAGTTATGGTACTAACACTAAAGACAAAGGGAAATTTCTGCTTTTGAATAGCGCCAAAAAACTGTTTTTGGGTGTAAGTCACTCCTGGAGGAGGTCAGTGTTCCACCAAGTCCGAGGGACTTAGTTAAATTTGTCTAAAACTATATGATTATTCAATATTGTTTTCTTTCTCATTTCTGTTGTGTATAGTGGCTTGAATCCGCAAGAGCACAGTCTGCAGCAATTTTATCAAAACTCGCGAGCTCTCCCCTCACTCAAGTTTTTTTTCTTGTCTCACTCTTCTTGTCTGAG
>JNCO01008656.1:0-11278 GCA_000785685.1 Uromyces viciae-fabae | reverse complement strand
GGGTGGTTGTATGACAGTTGCTATAAAATTAACAGTGAACCGTTTTTCTTTTGAATTTATTGCTACCTAGAGCTATTGTTCACACATCAGCAGAAATCCCAAAGAAGAAATGAATTTGAAAAAGAAAAAAATGGACTTGCCTGGCATCCATGACACCACAGTGAAAGAAACCCCCAAGCTGGAGGAATGGATGGGAAGAGAGTAACAGATACTGCTTTGCTCCTCTCCCAGCATCCATGGCAACAGACTGAATATACCTTGCAGATACTTTCCATTGGTACTACTAACATCTGAGCTACAATCAGCATATGCATATATAGTGATGAGAATGCAAAATTGAATGTTACATATTATTTTTTTCAGCAGCATTTGCAGAAACTGTATATTTTTGCTGCAAATTGACCATTTGATGAGTGGCCATAGTCTCATGACCAAAAAATCAATGATTGCTTAATACCAAGTTAATCCAAGAGTATGTACAAAGGGGCCTTTGTATTCTTGGATGTAACTTGACATGAAGCAATCATTGATTTTTTGTGGTGTGGGAGGTTTTGCCCTGCAGATTGTGTGGTTTGTAATTTCCCATCAGAACAATTATATCACATGTGGATGCTAAAAACACAGCCAGAAAGATGGTCTGATCACACCTAAAAGGTCGACCCTACCTTGTCAGGGTTGATGTGAAGATCAAGGTTCAAAAACTAAATCCAATTGCATGCAACATTCAAATAATTATTTGGAATCTCCTCATACCTACATTGCTCCGAGAAGTTGTGAGAACTAGGATTAGCATCCTTTCTATCTAGACAACAATAAAATTTAAACAAAAATGCTCGAGATGTTCGACGAGATGCGAAAAAACAGTCAAGGAAGTCCAGGAGAACCATTTTAGTTTTAGTTTTATTTTAATTTTAATTTCTTTTGTATTTCACTTTGCCAACTTTTCAATCCTGCTTTGCTATATACACTCCAACGGATCACACAATGAATAGTTGTACAATAACGTCGAAAGTTTCATAAAGTACCAGTGCGAGTTTTCCTCCCGCGGGCAGTTGGATTTTTCAGTTCGCCAAACCTTCCCTTCAAAGTTCATCCACAATGAGTCCTCAGCCATCACCAAGTCGACACCCCAGCCGGAATCCCCCATCCCTCTTAATGGATTCGAAGTTTTCTTTGGATTCGGTCCGAACCGAAGTGCCCAGAGAGTTTCCCAAGCTCAAGCAGTCCAATCGCTTGTTTGGTCTCGAACATTGCCCTGTCTTTTATCCGTCAGCGGACGAGTTCAAGGACCCTATGAAATACTTCGAGTCCATTGGCTCCAAGCTCAAGTCTTACGGCATCGGTAAGATTGTACCTCCTGCGGAATGAAGTCGCCATTTGTATTGGACACTGAGGTGTGTCGTTTTTTTCTTCTCATTTTACTCCACTACAATATTCAACTGTGTCTGAGTGTCCAATTTCTCACCCAGTTTTTCTTTTCATGGAATCGGCACTTTGGAATCAGCAATTCAGATTTAAGACTAGACTTCAACGTTTGAACTCCATGGAAGCTTCTGCTCGAGGACGGCATCGGTAAGATTGTACCTCCTGCGGAATGAAGTCGCCATTTGTATTGGACACTGAGGTGTGTCGTTTTTTTCTTCTCATTTTACTCCACTACAATATTCAGATTTAAGACTAGACTTCAACATTTGAACTCCATGGAAGCTTCTGCTCGACCTAACGTGAACTTTTTGGAACAATTATATTTATTTCATAAGCAGCGTGGTTCGACTGGATTCATCAACCTGTCGTCTAAAATTCAAGTACCGGTGATTGACCATCGTCCGGTTGATCTTTGGAGACTGAGGAAAGAAATTAATGAACTGGGAGGATACGATACTGTTGAGCATTCATTACCTTCGCCACGCTTCGCATACCTTGGTCCACACAAACACTGACGCTATGCCTAACTCTAGATCACGCTACAGCGCAAATGGTCTTTTGAAGACTGAGGAAAGAAATTAATGAACTGGGAGGATACGATACTGTTGAGCATTCATTACCTTCGCCACAAGCTTCACATACCTTGGTCCACACAAACACTGACACTATGCCTAACTCTAGATCACGCTAGAGCGCAAATGGTCTTATCTGGCTAAAACGATCGGGTATAACGTCAAGGCCTCACCGGCAATCTCATTCAAGCTGAAGGCAGCATACGTCAAAATCATTGCTCCATTTGATGAATATTTTAACCGATTCAAACAGAGTCCGCCTAAACTGACTAACATTGTCGCCCAAAGGGATCGCTACACAAACACTGACACTATGCCTAACTCTAGATCACGCTAGAGCGCAAATGGTCTTATCTGGCTAAAACGATCGGGTATAACGTCAAGGCCTCATCGGCAATCTCATTCAAGCTGAAGGCAGCATACGTCAAAATCATTGCTCCATTTGATGAATATCTTAACCGATTCAAACAGAGTCCGCCTAAACTGACTAACATTGTTGCCCAAAGGGATTGCTCCCCAGCCGACTCACTTTCACCACTGACATCCTCTCTGGCGGACCACGATGAGACCAATCGAGGGTTAAATTTAATGGAGGTCACAAAAGATCATGAGTTGAAAACAGATGCTTTGGCGGTGTCAATACCTAACTCGAACACGTCACCTAGCACATCACTGAGTAAGTACCTTTGGTCCCATCTTGTTTGGATCTATTATCAAGCATAGCATATCCAAGTTTTGTCACAGCCCGCCTTGGTTGAATCTTCCCAGAAATATCTTGTGCTATCCCTTTTAATATTGAATTTCCCATTTCCCTCATTATTTCTCTTCCAAACTACAACCGTTGTGTTAATATATAATATATCTGACTGACCAAAAAAAAAAAAAAATCCACGAACCTGATGTAACAATAGAACAATTCCGACCAGCGGCGAATCCAATAAGGCGGCCATCATCAAGTAGTCATGTTGTAGAAATTAATCTAGATCAGGGTGGAGATGTAAGCTCATCATATCAACTTTTTTTCTTCGCCCTTACTCTTCAAGCTATATCTATCATACTGTGTTGGCTCTCTGATATTGTGCTATCGTACTTGTGGCAGGTGTGTGAGATATGTGGATCAGATGAAGACCCCTCCAACATCTTACTTTGTGATAGCTGCGATAAGGGTATGATCATTTAATCATTTTAGATGCAAGCCTCAGTGAGAGTCAGCATGATTGAGTTTGGGTGATTCAAATCTACATTGATGATCGATTTGTCGCAGGATTCCACCTCCAATGCCTATCGCCGCCATTGTTGGCTGTACCCGAAGGGGATTGGTATTGTGATGCGATCTTACTTTGTGATAGCTGCGATAAGGGTATGATCGTTCAATCATTTTAGATGCAAGCCTCAGTGAGAGTCAGCATGATTGAGTTTGGGTGATTAAAATCTACATTGATGATCG
The DNA here is from genome assembly GCA_000785685.1 of Uromyces viciae-fabae. NCBI lineage: Eukaryota > Fungi > Basidiomycota > Pucciniomycetes > Pucciniales > Pucciniaceae > Uromyces > Uromyces viciae-fabae. The sequence goes on along the minus strand of JNCO01008656.1, from coordinate 7,834 downwards.
ATTTGTCGCAGGATTCCACCTTCAAAGCCTATCGACGCCAATGTTTACTGTAACCGAAGGGGATTGGTATTGTGATGCTTGTATCGTCTCGACCGGAAATGAATTTGGATTCGAAGAAGGGAAAGAGCATACATTGGCTAGCTTTCAGCGGCGAGCCGATGGGTTCAAGAGGACGTGGCTCGAAGCTCATCCAATCTCACAAAAGCAATCACGCCGCCAATCCCTTGCTAAAGATGAAGAGCTTGCGGAGAGTGAAGACAACAAGGAAACATTTGCTTCAGCTTGGTCTACGAACGGTTCAATCATTTTAGATGCAAGCCTCAGTGAGAGTCAGCATGATTGAGTTTGGGTGATTAAAATCTACATTGATGATCGATTTGTCGCAGGATTCCACCTTCAAAGCCTATCGACGCCAATGTTTACTGTAACCGAAGGGGATTGGTATTGTGATGCTTGTATCGTCTCGACCGGAAATGAATTTGGATTCGAAGAACAGGTAAGCATTCTTCTTTCCAATCGCTTGTCACTTTTTCTCTTTCATTTATTTGTACCTCGGTTTTTAGTGGTTTTCCCAACTTGGAGAAGCATCCATTTGACCCTTATTCACGAGATGCATGGAATTTGAACAACTTGCCTATCGCTCCTGGCTCTTTATTGAGATTTATTTGGCAGGTAAGCTTTCTTCTTTCCAATCGCTTGTCACTTTTTCTCTTTCATTTATTTGTACCTCGGTTTTTAGTGGTTTTCCCAACTTGGAGAAGCATCCATTTGACCCTTATTCACGAGATGCATGGAATTTGAACAACTTGCCTATCGCTCCAGGCTCTTTATTCAGCTTTATCAAGTCCGACGTAGCCGGAATGACACAACCTTGGATTTATGTGGGCATGGTTTTTTCGACTTTTGCTTGGCACAAAGAAGATCATTACACGTATAGGTCAAGGCGTATTCTTTACCTTACAGATCCCGTTACCGAACACATCTTCTTTTGTCTGACGATGACTATTTTTTTTATTAGCATTAATTATCACCATTGGGGCGATACCAAGACTTGGTATGGAGTCCCAGGCGAAGACGACACCAAGTTGGAAGAGGCAATAAAAGCAGCTGCACCTGAGTTGTTTGAGCAGCAACCTGATCTCATGTTCCAACTCGTCACGTTGATTTCCCCAGGCCGTCTTCGGCGAGCCGGCGTTCGAACGTATGTATGTGACCAGCGCCCTAACGAATTTGTGATCACATGTCCTCGCTCTTATCATTCAGGCTTTAACCATGGGTTTAACCTCAACGAGGCGGTCAACTTTTGTTTGCCCGATTGGCTATCGGAGGGTCATCTATGCGTCAAGCATTATAAAGCCTTACAAAAGATGCCTGTATTCTCTCACGATGAGCTACTGGTGACGATATTTCTCAACGAAAAGAGCCCAAGAGTCTCTCGCTGGTTTGTGATTTCCTTGAAGATAGTTAGAACCTGAACACCAGAACAACCAAACTGACTTTGATAAGATGTTTCTGTACGATCTTACTCAATACAAGTACAGGCTCTTGCCTCATTTTCGCGAGATGGTTGAGCGCGAGCTTGCGGACCGTCAAACTGCGCGCGCCCAAATTGCGAACCTATCATCCAATATTGCAATTGAACCAGCTGATTTACCTGAAGATCAAGTGCAATGTCACCGCTGCAAATCGTTTGCTTTCCTATCTCAAGTCACTTCTCCTGGATACGCCAAAGTATCTTGTCTCGACCATAGTCACATTTTTGGAGAAGCTCAGAAAGTATTGAGATATAAGTTTAATGATGATGAGCTCCAAGCCATGTTAATGCGCGTTAATTCTCGATCTGTAAAGGCTGGTCGGATTGTTGATATGAGCGGGATTGAACAAAGAACTTCTGGGCGTAAGGTTTGTGATTTTACTCAAAATACTCTTTTGAGCAATGGTTGATGTTTTGTGGACCTCTCAACGATAACGATAGAGGAAACCCTCAGCCGCGTTACTTGAAGCGGCTCGTGCAGTTCTGCCTCTTGCTCAGAAAATGAAACTTGCACATGTGCCCTCGGCTAACAATCAAAGGCGAGAAGGTCAACCTGATACTTCCAATCATTGCTATGAAGAATCCCCTATGGCAAACGACAGTAGTATCGACTGTGATGAAGATTACAAAATGGAACAAAGCAGCTCTACGAATGAAGTACCCGTTAAGCCCTCCTCCGCTCTCACCGATAAGGATGTGGATGACAACGGTCTGACGGCTGATGAAAAGCCATTATCATCACGTCTTGACTTTGCTCGTACTCAAGGCATGTCAGCTGAATTCGGCGGTAAAAGTTCGCAATGTGATTCAATCACTACCCCTTCGTCATGCGTCTCTTCACACGTCCACCGTTTGCCTCTCGTTGCACAAATTGATGTCGGTGGATCTGCTTCAATCGTCCAACTCAGCCCCAGTCGAGAACCTTTACTCTGCTCGCGTAACTATGGCTCATCTGCGACCCAACCTCAATCTCAATCAGAGTCGCGAAGAAGCAAAATAGAAATAATAAGCAACACTGGTGCTTCCAAGGCCAGCGATCTATCACCTAATAGTCTCTCATCGCTACCGCAGACGTCTAGCATCGGGCGCCATCGATCAAATGTGATTAGGCTTAAGTCGTCTTGCCGAGCCGTTTCTCAGCCTGCTGATACTAGTAAAAACGTTGGACAAGCGGATGACGACAATTCAAATTTCCTTTCGAAGCGCGAGTTGGAAAAACTATCCCCCATTGTTCTCCACTCTCTCCCGCGCTTCCCGTATTCTGACCATGACCGATCCCGCCATCAACAATCTACATACGAGATCCTGGGCAAGTCTTCATTCCAGTCGCTCTCAATTGTATCCAATCCTCGAGGGCCCACAACGTCAAGTTTGGTGAACATTTTGAATCCGATTGCCTCTGAGCCCTGTGGCCCATATGACCTACATCGCTCCCCTTCTAATCAGCATCAATCCATTGAACCAATTCATTCGAGTCACAATGTGTACCGTAATGCAGCTTCCTCACATTCGCATCATACCCCTCATCCCCCAATCCCTTCACACTGCCAAGTGCATTCTCATTCCAACTCGGATATCCCGTTGCAAACTTTCCGCATGTCCTATCAATCTAAACCCCTGTCGCCCAGACAATCACAGATTGGAACATGCACTGCTCAGGGACTACAAAATGCAAACCAACCATCCCAGATTGATCCTCCTTCACAGTCTCATCGCACATCTCCTCATCTTCAAAATTCAACTCCAACCTTTAGATCCGGTCATCCCTCATTTCAGTTCAATCAGCAAATGTCTCCTCAGCCATCAGACCCAACACATCGAATATCGCCTTTAGCAACTTATGCTAGCAAACCTGGCGACCAGAATCTAGCATCTTCCTTGATTGTCAGCTCATCTCGTCCGGAGAGTCGACCACAATCAAGTCATCAGAAATTCGGTCAGATGACTTCGGATTAATAACCTAATTAGCACATGATGCTTGTAAAGATCTCATGAGTCACGTTTCCCTCCACTTATTGGAGAAACTATAAAACACATTAGAGTACTTTTGATCTTACTCTTGTGATATATGCTCAAGATTCTCTATGTCTATTAGCAGCAACGTACTATTCAATATTGACAGAATTTAAACTGAGGTAAAATGAAGTTAGGAAGAAAAGTTCCTTATAAAAATACATTAGCATTGCAGCACTGCCTAGTTTGGCTTCGGTTTGATCCATCGTTGATTTTTTGTAATGAATTCTTGTTTCCATGTATCTTTAATTTGTAGATAAGGAGTTAATATTTTCTTGAGCAAGTTCCTAATAAAGAATCATAACAAACATTTTACTTCTTTCCTGATAGTCCTAACCAAGCAAGACTTTTGAGTTCCATTCACTTCAATAAAAAATCTCACTCAACTGACTGAAGTTGCCATGCAATATTACAAAAGCACCTTCATACTATTGCATGGAAACTGCTGCCAGTTGAGTGAGATTTTCTTGCAGTGAGATTTGGCCTTTACACTTTTTATTGGGTGTTTATTATGTTGATCATATATCTGTGTCATTATGGTTGTTGAATTTCAGAGTCTTGAGGAATGAGAGAATTTGAGAATTTTAGAGGGGTTTTGTTGAAAGAGGAGCTTTTGGTGAAATTTTATGTTAAAGAAAACTTTTGGCCCCAACTCGATGGGTTTTATTTCATCAACTAATATTAACCAGCTATAAAGAAAAGAAATATGTCACATAAATGTGACATATTACAAAATACTAAAAGCTTTTTCACAACTACACATGTAAAGGATATACCCTACAACTACACATAGAAACTAATAAATCTAAGTAATAGCCCCACAACTACACATGAGAGAAGCCTGACTACGGGTAACTAAACACCAGTAGAAACACCATACTAATTTAAGAGATATTTTTAATTTTTTTATTTTTAATAGATAAAAGAAAATGTGTCAAAAAGGAAAGGAAGGATGGGAGTGGAAAAGGACACAGAAAAACAAAAGCTCTGCGGGAGTAGTATGTCTATATGTTTGTGATATGAGCTGATAGGGATTGAATTTCAAATTTACACTTTTTTCGTCACTTTTGCAAGCTCCCATATAATATATCTGTCACAGTAAAAAAGGTCTGCACCTCTATTTAAGCCCTGTTTAGAAAATGTGATACAATGTATACTACAAATTTAATATCCAGTTAGCAGCCATTTTTGATGGGTCCCACAGAGTTTCTCATGTGGGCATTTTCAAGAATAGCTGCCAACTGGATACCCTACTGCATCATATCACATTTTTCAAATGGGGTGTTATAGATTGAATAGAAATCATGCTACTCCCAAGTTGCAATTCAACTTTGATAAAGATTCAATACTTTTTATAATAAAGGTCAATTTCAACTTAAAAATGCACAACCAACCACAGGCCAGGTTATTCCTGTGATCATTCACCAGCAGTAACTATTTTGGGGAGAGGCCATCACAATTGTGGAACTGGCTGCATATTGTTAATTGTAACAGCCACCAGACATAAAATCTATCTCTAGTTTGTTTGAATGGGGATTCATTGTTTTTTTTTATCACTTGAAAATCTAACCCATTCATCTCTTTGCAAAAACAGAAAATTTTTATACATATTCACATATATCTCAAGTTGTTGATTCAATTGGTTCAATGAGGATATTGCATTAATTATGGTATTCAGAGTTGATACTAGAATTTTTTTGAAGATTTTATGTTGCATTCAAATTTGCTTAAAATTTGATGTTCTAATTGCAATGGTGGTGATAACCGCTCCAAGAAAATTCAAAAAATGCTGGACCATAAAATAGTTCAATATTTCATATTTGCCTCTTTGATGTTGTCTTTGAATACCGCCAAAGTAACTTTTATTTCTTTTATTCTTTTTCTTTGATCTTTATTTTCTCTTCATAACATTATAACAAGTCTAAATGAGTAAGATAAAAGTAAGGTAAACTGAGACAAAAGTGCCTTATGAAGGCATGTTCCCTTTTTATTAAACTTTAACTCAAATTGTATTTCTTTTTCATTTTGTTTGAGCTTATCATTAAGAATTAACGCTCCTTAATGAATTGTGATTTTTCTCTATTCTTTTCATTATCTTATAGCTCAAGTATCATGTCATCAGAACTTTCACATGAGCTTCTGATGACACTAGTCTGATTAGAAATTTCTCTCAGTTCTTTTCAACCCCATCTTGATTCTTTTCTCGTTTAAAATACTTTTAAACATGTTAAATATTTTTTATTCAATAAAACAGGTCCCCTTTTAACCATCTCAAATCCACCCTGGGATATGTCCCGGGGTGTCCTCGTTGTTTCTTCTATCATATACTCCACAGTGGAGAAGAAATACGACTCATTGGTTCTCTCTTCTTTTCTCTTAAGCCATTCCAAGGTTAGATTAACCATCCCTTACCTTGTCTGAACTCTCTTTTCTTTTATTTTTTAGTTATCAAAATTAACACACAAAAAATAAAATGAAAAATCACAAAAAATTAAACTTATAATTTCTCATTCTTATTTTCATCAATAAAACTTATAGGATGGATCATTCGGATTCAGTGGGTGATGTCAAACGGCGTAACGTTTTCAAACTTGCAGCAACAATGAGCTCATGTTCCACTTGATGAATTCGCCCTTCGAGCACTTCAAGTGATTCACCTTTTCTTAATTCCACAGTTCGAGTTAATATTGGGGCTCCCCTGTCAACTTGAGCAATTACCTAAAGCATTGGTGAGCCAAATAGTTCATAAGAGAAAAAAGAAGCAGTAGAGAGACTAACTTCATGAACCATAACACCGGTCTCATGAATCTCTTGTCTACCCTCAGGACCTGCCTCCCAAGCTCTCTGTATTGCATTAGCGCCGTCAAACTGACCTGGTAAAGCAGGGTGTAAGTTGATTATTGGGATTTTACTTCCATCGCCGGATTCCCAATTTGAACGCATTTCAGTCAAAAACTCATTTGATAATATGTGCATGAATCCAGCAAGAATAACAAGGTTAGGCCGTCCAGTCTTAGTAATTGATGCCAGTTGTAGATCATATTGAGACCGAAGTTCAGTTTCATTTTGGATTTGCGGATTATTTTTTCGAAATGAAGCTAAACTGCAAATTTGGGTTGGTATAGGAGGATTGGCAGCTTGGGCACGCTGGATACCTTTGGCGAATTTTGAAGTGGAGATAACTAGACTAATCTGAGCTGATGGATTTCGGAAGGATGGAACGGCATCGATCAAAGCCTGTAGATTGGTACCTGGTATAATACAGCATTCATGTGATGATTGATCTACAAAAAACCATGATAAAATTAAAGAGATAATTCTTTTGACTGACCTGATCCAGAAATAAGTACCACAATGTTCAGAGGGGTTTGTGTGGCAGAAGGGGATAATACCATGATGCCACGGCTCAAGAAATCTCTAGACGGGGCGATGCATCATCGGAAGGAACTATTTAAAATTTCTAAGGTGGAAACCCCTGGCGATAGAATAAAATAAAAAATTAAATGGAGACCCCTGGCAAAATTGATATGTGATAAATTAGATAAAAATTTGAGGAAACCCCTGGCGAATTTAGTAAGACCATCTCCACCGCGGGTTCTAAAATCGGGTGGTATCCCACATTTAGCACCCGAATCCACAAAAACCTACACAGCGGCTCCATTTTGGGAACTTGTGTACCGTCGGGCCTGCGGGGTGGCCCGCGCGACGTTCTGTTTCACGTCGATTGGCCACCTCCACCGGGGAGGTGGGCCAATCGACCAGGCTGGCGCGATGCCAACCTCTTCCACCATCTGGTAGGCCATCCTATGGCATACCAGATAAAGATGTCATCAAGTACTCGTTTGCAGGTACCCGCTACTTGTTGGCGAGTACTTGGTTTTAGAAACAAGTACTTGGAAACGAGTGCCGGGTGCAGGTGCGGGTGTCCACTTTTGGTGGGAAAAAAACAGCAAGTACTTGCAACAAGTACTTGCCAATACTTGCGAAGTTGAGAGCGTCCAGATGTGTAGGTTGACAGTTAGATACAAGCATATTATTATGCATAATACCATACTTATAAACATTTACAAGTCCATACCCGTCCCCAGTCCATACCTGTCCCCGTGACATATCCATCTCCATCAACCTCCTCACCACCACCTCACCACACCCATCGGCCGCCACCATGGCGAGAGGTAAGAAGCGTCACAGGCCAAGTGGATCACCAACATGTTCTATATCCATCCCCACCAAAGATCCGAATATTTCTGCTTCACAAAAGACAAAAAGCCAATCGATTGTCAATGT
>JNCO01008655.1:0-11279 GCA_000785685.1 Uromyces viciae-fabae | reverse complement strand
AACGGCGGCGAGTTCAAGAATGCCCTTTTCGAAGAATTTTGTTTCAAATCAGGTATACTTCACCAGTTTTCACCTGCGTATACTCCGGAAAATAACGGTATGGCGGAAAGAGCCAACCGGGCAATTATCGAGAAAGCTCGTTGTCTCTATTCGCAAGCAAATCTTCCACCACGTTACTGGGCAGAAGCTGTGGTCACTGCGACGGATTTATGTAACCTTTTACCATCTAGCAGTAGAAATTTCAAAATTCCATACTCTACTCTTTTAAATCAAGAAATTAATTTAGATAAATTACGACCTTTCGGTTGTCTTTCTTATGTACACATCCCTGCGGTTCACAGACCTAACAAACTCTCGCCCTCGACTGAACGAGGTATTCTTTTAGGTTACGCTAATAATTTTAGTTCCTATCGAATCTTGAAAATCGAATCGAAGACAGTCTGTATTACACGCGATGTCTCTTTTGATGAAAATGTTTTTCCGACACTTTCTAATGAAAACTCCTAATCCTGTTTCAATTTTCGCGTATGAGCCTTAATTAGCTTGCAACTAACAGGACTTTTGGCGACATGCCATGTTTGCTTTGCCCTCAGGTTTGAGATCTTTATCAATGCCATATTTCCTTTTTCTGCATGTTTAAGATCTTTATCAATTACATATTTCCTTCTGTTGCATGTTTAAGATCTTTACCACTAGTGATCCATTGGTCCGTGAAACGGGTAGGATCCGGAGTACTCAATTAAAGCCTAGTTCTTCCGTCCATCCCCATTCACACCAACGCTCTAGAAACCTAGGGACGTCACATTTCTTAGTGCAGGCGGCTCCGTATATATCCAGGTCGTATTATCGCTCAAATGTCATCTGTCCCAACTCAGGCTTGGCACTAGACTCACCCAAAACAATTTTTTCGAAAACCGCCCATACGTCAAAAACTGCAGCATCACTACTTAGGCTCAGTTAGCATGGCCTTGAGATCAATAGCAGCTTTTGTTGCTGCAATCTTTCTTGCATCCGATGCCTGGTGCGTGCGCCCGCCATCGGCAGAAGTCCCCAGAGAAGGGCTCATCAATTATCAAGAAGGGCCTTTCGATACATGGCAAGAATCAGCGCGCTTCATTTTGGAAGGGTACGTTGACAACCTTGATTTTTATCAGGATTACATCTAAACAGAAATATTGGTTTCCAGGGGAGGTTCCCTCATCACGAGGAGACGAGGACCGCAGGTAAATAACGCTTGTTTTCAAGTGACTGTTTGTGTTGTATATAATTGTTTATCGCGTATCGTCGCTACATACAACTCATCTAGGAAGGGCTCCTAGCAGCCCATCGGAAATATTCAACCAAAGAGGAAATAGCTGAACACGTTCGGGACATAACAGGGTGGGACGAGACCGGACTTGTACCAGGCAAAACTGTTTGGGACGACGACTTCATGAGAGCAACTGGTGTATTTAAGCAGAACCGTACATTTATTCCACTTTCTACCGCTTTTTTGTTGATACTTGATGATCTAATCCGAAAATATTTTGTGTATGCGAATGTGCAGCGTTTCCTTATGGGGTTTCATTAGACACGGTGCATTGGCTATATTGGATCCGCGCCGATGTTGCCCCCCGGAAGTCTTTCGAAGTCGACGGGCAACATGCTTTCCCTGACCATCCGTATGAAGTCGTAAGACAGTACGTTCTAGAATTTGATTTCTACGGGTCATATGGACTCTCCCCAAAGCTGTCTAGGGCGTCGCAACAATGGAAGCTATCAGAATTTGTGCATCCTAACGGTGCTGTGTGGAACTCGGGAAGAAGCAACCCTGACACTGGAGGAAACTACATGATCGACCGTGAAACTGGCGCCAAAATCATGGCAGTCGCTGGCAGACGTATCAGCCAGCTCTTAAAGAGACAATTCCCCGAGAATAGGTACCAAGTCGTTTGGAATCGCTCTCCAGATCGCTACAAGTATGTAGAACAGCTTTATTCATGTGAAAATTTTTAGCTAAATCAGATTCTCAATATTCAGGAGCGTCGATGCGGACCATTTCCAGTGAGTGATTGACCTCATACATCTCCTTTATTGCGCCCAGGCTCTGTTACCCGTGGCCAAGTTTTAACCAATTTCAAGCAGAAATCAAAAATATGCAGTAAAGCTTTTCTGGAACTCAAACCAAATCTTGTAGTACAACTATACCTTACAAGTTTTGCCTGGGTTCGATGTAAAAAATCTTAATGTATTCCGAGATTCAAGGACCAATCTTAAAATCCATCAATTTGCAATTGATATATCAATTCCATTTTTTTGGGGTTTAGATTTCTCCATTTCTTTATGTCTTGTCTTTGCTCTATGTACCTATGAGCTATTCCGAACAATTTAAAACAGTAATCTTTATGGCTGACAATCGAAACTGATTTATTTTATCATATCTTATTTTATCTGATATTCCAGTGTCATTGTGAAGGCCAAAAACGTAGCGTAGCATGTCCAGCAAAAAAAAAAAAATGCCGGAATTTTCCATAGATCAAAGAAGGATGAAAATCAAAACAAATTCAAAATATAGTATCTGTTATCCATAATTTTTTTAGAATTCTTAATCAGTACAAGTTGCAATAGTCTTACAACCATTATAATGGGAGAGGCAGATGCTGCCTTACAAGGTTAATGCTGAAACCGCACCAGCTTCTAATTAAGTTGTCCAGTCGATTGCTTCTTTTCTGATCTTAAAGTCAGCTGTTTTTTTTTTGAAAAATATAAAAAATATATTTTTATTTTTTATTTTTTGCGTGGGTGTACACATCTTGCACTAGAGTATTGAAAGTAAAATGGAAGTATCCTAACTGATCACTGATGTTTGAGTAAATGATCGAAAAAAATCTTCAAAATGTTGTAAACAATAGGCAACATATATAACGGGAAAAAAAAAAATGAAAAGAAGAAAGAAAAACACAAGAATATAGCCAAGAGAGAAAATCTCATTCCCCAAAGTAGAATGTTTTTATCTTGCCTTGTCTTCTTCATTTTCTTTCGATGTAATTATTATTTTTGAATATGTGGATACATTTGTAGCATCTAAAACAGTCTTTTTCAAAATTGTTACAATCTTGAGTAATATGATTTTCTCCACATGTGGAGCTGCAGGTATTGTTCTTGCATAATTGTAGCTGTATGAGCTAATTCTAAACAATGGGAACATTGAGTATCTCTTTTCTCAATTTGAGTGGATAGTGATTTTTCTAAAAGAATTGATGACATAGTACCATGTAGTTTATTCTTTTATATTGGGTTGCCTGACCAGTGTGCGTTTGAGGCTGGCAATGGATTGATGTTATTTATTTGACATAATCCAATAAATTCTTCAGTGTTTTCAGGATCAAAAGTTGCAGGAAAATAATGGATCAACACTTATTGTTGTGGTGATAGCTCTGAGGTGATTAAATAATAGAATGTTGAAGATGATAATCAAAGGTGGTGAACATGGAATGAGGATGTGAATGGGTAAGGAGGAAAAGATGAGAAACAAAGCTCTATTTATAGAGAAATCAATCCTCATGTAAATACAAGATAAAATGAACAAAATACAACTAATTTATGAATAAGGAAAATGTAAGGAACTAAATATAAAACACTAAATAGACTAAATAGATGAATAAGGAAATTATGGATACAATATCCATGCTGGTTTTAGAACTTGTCCCTTTTCCATGTTGGTTTTGGAACTTGTCCCTTTTTCAAACTTAAAATCACTTTCTTCTGCTTAAGGAAAGTGTTTGAAGTCGCTCTGACTTTCTTAAATTATTTACCCCTTTATGTTCAATTATTGAACAGGATATTGAATTTCCCTTTACAGGGATTACTTCCTCAACACCCTCCCTTAATCCTGTACAAGAGAGTAACTTCATATTAGTTGAAAAATGAATATGTTTATTTCTGTCTAATGATAATTATATCATTGAGCCACACAAACAAAACTAGCTTTGGTTATGAACAGGCTTGAATCTTTCCCTTTTTTATTGAAAAGACTTCTCTTTTAACCCTCATGGTATGGTGATATACCATGACCTGGCTGCTTGTTTAAGGTCATCTAATTACTTCTTATGATTCTTAATCATGTGCTTAAGATTCTTCCCAATATCTTTTATCTATAATTTATTACAGTATGCTCAACTGTTTCCTTGGGTTTCTTACAGTATTCTTAACTGTTTCCTTGGGATATAACCCACGGGAAATTTTCTCATAAGCCCTGTCATATTTTCTCATGCCCTTCAGCTTTGTCCTTTGGTTCAACTTTTAGTGCACTTGGCTTCAATTTTCATTCCTGCTATTAGCAATGAGCTCCTTTCACTCTAATATCTAAACCCAAATGGGTCATACTCATTGTAACACCTTTTCTATTTTATTCTGTTTCATTTGTACATACTTATTAATTCTCCAAGTAAACCCAAGTACCTGATACATCTTTGTCTTCGAGTTTCAAATTCAAAGACAACAACAGATAGGGGTGGCACCCGGGGGATATCCAATGGTTTTTTAGACCCTTCCCCCTAGACCCGCGGGTATACCCACTCCAAAAATACCCCCAAAGGTGTACCCGGCATCCGTACCTGATATTACCCAGGACATATCCGCACCATCATCGGGTATGGTGAAAGCCCGGGTACCCGACAGGTATGCACTGATCCATGGGCGGTTACCTGGCGGGTATCCCAATTACTTCTCAATGCTCATCAACTTCTCCGCTATTGGAGTCTGACTATATTTTATACAGATACCACTACAGTCTACCAGACAAACCGTAAGTTCATCTCCCACACTTCCGCCCTCCATTTCCATCCAATCAACTATACTCTATCAGTTATATATAACTTACCAGTCAGCACTTGCTACTCACTAGAATATGGGACAAACTCACCGTCCCCATCCTATACAAGCAATATCACCCCATCCCACTCCTAATACCACTGCAAACTTGCCTGCTTCAAATAGAATTCAACCGGCACGGAACTTCATGGAGGCGGAGGACATTTCAATCCCCTTTTCATCCATTGCTCCAACTGTCTCTCAGTTTTCAGATATTGGAATCAACTCGGCCCGGTCCAAACCCAAATCATGGGTTTGGACTTATTTCGTTTTGAAGCCGAATGGTGTTAAGGTCCAATGCACTGCGACAAAGGGCGCTGGAACAATTTGCAACACCCTTCTCACTCAAGATATCTCCTGTAGCACAAAGTCGATGATAGAACATCTTCATTGCATGCACAAAATACACAATCCCGAAAAAACCCCCTCTAATCAAACCATGTTAACATTGATCTTCAAACGCAAACACGCCAATGGTCATGATGTATGATTTTACTTTATTTCTCCTTTCTTCTTTTTTAACGCTTTTCCTTCTTTTTTTTCTTCATGATGTATGATTTTACTTTATTTCTCCTTTCTTCTTTTTTAACGCTTTTCCTTCTTTTTTTTCTTCTTTTTTTTTATCATCCTTCTTTTCTTATTGATCTTGATTCTAATGATCATTATTTACTTATTTGAACAGTCCAAGCTTACACTGTCACATCTTTGTAATCTGGTCACTTACTTCTTTGCTGACTGCAATCTCTTGTTCCAAATGGTTGAATCCGAATCATTTTTGAAACTGTTAAATCTGCTCAACCCGCAAGCGGGCGCCATGATGGTTAAACAGAAAGCAATGTTGTCTGAAGTCACCAATCTTTATCTTGCTCATTCGGAGAAGAATCCAACAAATTCTTGCATAAGTCCCCTGCGTCTCTTTTACTCTTGATGCTTGGACTTCACCAAATGCGCTTGCTTTTATGGGAATTACCGCCCATGCAATTACAAAGAGTTGGAAGTTTGTTGATGTGATAATAGGGATACCACCTGTGTTGAAATTCCAGTCTCATAATCATGACTTTTGTTGAATTTTCAGTCCTAAATTTTTGACTCTCACGTGATTAAGCTCTCACCTCAAGTTACAATTTCAATCCAATCAAAATTAGTTAGTCAGTCTAGTAATATGGGTGATTAAGCTCTCACCTCAAGTTACAATTTCAATCCAATCAAAATTAGTTAGTCAGTCTAGTAATATGTTAGTTACATATTGATGTAAAACAGTTAAATATTATGTTAAGTTACATAGTAAAAAGTCAAGTTAGTAAATCAGATAGTTTCTCATTCAAGTTCTTCTAGTTGAAGTAAAACATAGTTCTTCTTGTTGAAGTAAAATTAGTCCTTCTTATTGAAGTAAAAGTAGTCTTCTAGTTGAAGTAAAATAGTAGTCTGTTAGAATCATATTGAATATATTCAATTTGTAAATACTATAAGTTTAGTATTATAAACATTGAAATAAAAATAATTGATTCCAAAACTTCTCATTCTATTTCCTGAATCATTCCAAGTGTCTTTGACACTTGCCCCTTTTTACTATAAACACCTCATAGTTGTTGCTTTAGCCCAGTCAGCAAAGCATTCAGCTATTTGTGTTAATTTTTCTCCTAACTCTTCCATCTTCTTGAGTCGAAAAATCAACAACTTTCACCTGTTCAAATTATAATGCTCAAGTCTTTACCTTAGTTAGTCTTAAATTCCAGTCTTGTTATATGCTAATTAGCATATTGAAGTTAAAATAATTCTATAGTCTAGTCATATTTTAGTTAAATATTGAAGTTGAACCAGTTTTAAATTATGTTAGTTACATAAAAAAAAGGTCTGGTAAAGTATGAGATAGTTTCTCACCAAAGTCCTTCTATGTTGAAGTAAAATTAGTTCTTCTATGTTGAAGTAAAAGTAGTCCTTCTTATTGAAGTAAAAGTAGTCTTCTAGTTGAAGTAAAAGTAGTCTTCTTGTGGAAGTAAAACCAGCTCTTCTAAGTAGAAGTAAAATAGTAGTCTTGTTAGAATCATATTGATTCTCATTCTATTTGTCTTTGACACTTGCCCCTTTTTACTATAAAAACCTCATAGTTGTTGCTTTAGCCCAGTCAGCAAAGCATTCAGCTAATTGTGTTAATTTTTCTCCTAACTTTTCCATCTTCTTGAGTCAAAAAATCAACAACCTGTACATGGTCAGTAGTCATATGTTATCCATTTAAACTTGTTATATTCTATACATACTAAATATTAATTAGTTATATTTTTATGATTAAGTTAACTCAATCAAAAAAAAATCTTTTCAATTGTTTTGATTCTTTGATACTAATGAAATCAATTCAATTGTTTTTTTAATTTTTAATGACAGGTGCTCACAATGGGAAAAAATTTGGGGACATTTTTGTTTCAACTCTCAAAGACCTCAATATCTTAAGGGATCTGCATTGCATCACCGCGGATAATGCATCAAATAACAATACAATGGCTAAGCAGGTATATATTTGCATGGGGAACATGTTCAAAATGCCCAAGTGTTTGCTAGGTTGTATGGCTCATGTCATCAACCTAGCTGCACAAGAAGGAATGTCTCATTTTGGTTCAAGCACAGAGGGCAAGTCCAACACGGAAATATCAACTGAAACAATGAGTATCAGAAATCTTGTCTCTCCACCCAATGGCATGGACGTCAATATCCAAAGGGTCCTATCTCACATACATTAGTTGTCTCTTCATGTCTGCGGGTCCCCCCAACGATGTGAAGTTTTTGAAGGTTTTGTCAAGATCACATTCTTGCCTGCCTCTAATGAAAATCAACCTAACTCAGCTGCCCGTATTTTGATCCTGGATGTCAAGACGCGGTGGAATTCTACTTACATGATGTTAGACAGAGCTTATAGCCTTCACAACACCTGCAATCTTTACACAAGTACCGGTGATGCAACAAAATATCGGTTGAGTGCACTTGAATGGGAAAAGGTTAAGCAAATCATTGATTTCCTGCAACCTCTGAACGAGGCGATGGAATTCCTGCGTAAATCATTGTATCCCACTCTCAAGACTGCCATCCCAATCTACATCGGACTCATGCAAGAGATTCTCTCAGTCAAAAAAACATATGATGCCTCACAGGTAATAGCACCAGCGGAAGAGATGGTCAGAAAACTCAAAAATTACCTAGTTCCTGCCCTCAATAAACCCGCACCAATTTGTGTGATGATTCTTGATCCTCAAATCAAGACAGCGCACTTTGAAAATAACTGGAAATTCCTATTGGACAAACTGGGGGTCCATGTGAGTCCCAATCAATGTATCTCAATCTTCCGCAATCAGGCCCTCCGCTTTGACCACTCTGAAGGTACTACAACCACTATTGGTACTACAATGAATAGCATCAAGCCCAAAAGTAAAATTGAGCAATCCATCTTTGCTCCAAATACCACATTATGCACGCTCAATTTGGAAATCCAACAATATTTTACCAAGACACCCAAAGACCAATCCATCGATATCCTCAAGTACTGGCATAGCAGAGACAAAACTTTTCCCTCTCTCGCTGTGATGGCCCGTTGTTTTTTGGCAATACCAGCAACTTCCGCCCCAAGTAAACGGGTCTTCTCAAAAACGAAGGCCATTATTGGACCCCAGAGGGCCAGCCTTGATTCAAAGTCCATCAAACAACTCTTGTGTCTCAACAAGTGGGTCCGTGTGTTTGGAAAGCTCTCAATCTCAGACGAGATTTAAATGGACAATTAGTTTTTTTTCACTTTTCTGACTTTTTTTTTATCTTTCATAGTTAAGTTTTTTTTATGTTGATATCTATGTCAAGCTTGTATGATATCAACATCAAAATGTGCAATACAATACATGAGCACATGCCAAAAAAAAAAAAAACTGCGGGTACCCAACAGCCAGCCGCATGTTGCCCAGGATCCATACCCACGATCTCCGGTGAGATTTCCAACCGTAAAAACAGCAAAAATTTGTAACCAAGGCCTGTTCCTGACCGGGCGGATCCTGGGTATATCCAATACCCGGCCCTTCGGGTGCCACCCCTAACAGCAGATAACTTTTTTCTCCAATTTTAAGAATTAAAATAGATGTATTATCCTTTTTTTGTATTTCCTTTCCTGTTTGGTTCATAAAATAGACTTTAAATCTCTAGCTTAATACAGTTTGTTTCAGCATTGCCTTGATGGACAAAATCTCTCTCAATTCAACGTCTTGATGGACACATTGCATTGGTCTTCAGTCTAACCATTTTACTCTAACAACATGTCTTGCTGGACACCTCAAATTAAATTTACTGTCTTGACTAAAAAATCAAGTTTAATCTAGTTTAATGTCTTTTCGGACAAACATCTTCCAGCCCATGGTTTGACTGGTTGCTTCTACCAGTTTAATGTCTTGGAGGAAAACTTTCTCTTCTTCAGTTCAACATCTTGATGGATGAATGACATTCACTTCAGTTTAATGTCTTGCCGGACACACATCTTCCAGCCCATGATTTAGCTGGTTGCTCTTCCCAGTTTAGCGTCTTTTTGGACAGACCATCATTGATCTTCATCTCAAATTCCAAGTTCTACTATTTTCTGAGTAGCGGATGAGTGATATTGGTTCTTTTCCTTTTCCGGAGTAATCTTTTCTCTTTCTGATCCTTTTTATTCACATTTGAATCTGGAATCATTCTTCAAACACCCCTTTGGATTGACTTTAACTCTTCTAGGCTCCTCTGCACAAGATTTCTGAGCTTTGAACTTTTGGCAATTGGTGAGACTTTTCTCTTTGCCACTAAACAGAAATTCAGACTTTCATTGACTGTCTCAAGTGGCTCTTTGCCTGTTCTGATAATGTATTGTTGTGGTGATAGCTCTGAGGTGATTAAATAATAGAATGTTAAAGATGATAATCAAAGGTGGTGAACATGGAATGAGGATGTGAATGGGTAAGCAGGAAAAGATGAGAAACAAAGCTCTATTTATAGAGAAATCAATCCTCATGTAAATACAAGATAAAATGAACAAAATACAACTAATTTATGAATAAGGAAAATGTAAGGAACAAAATATAAAACACTAAATAGACTAAGAAGCTGAATAAGGAAATTATGGATACAATATCCATGCTGGTTTTAGAAATTGTCCCTTTTTCAAACTTGACATCACTTTCTTCTGCTTAAGGAAAGTGTTTGAAGTCACTCTGACTTTCTTAAATTATTTAATCCTTTATGTTCAATTATTGAACATGACAATGAATTTCCCTTTACAGGGATTACTTCCTCAACAACACTGGTAATATTTCTGGTTTGGTGACTAAGAATGGGTTGCAAAGATAGGTCCACTCGTGTTTGTTAAAAGTAGCCATCAAGACATCTGGCTTGAGTTGACATATCTGTCAAGATGCATTGATTTATTTCAATTCTTTAAAAAGAATTAATTCTTTTTCCACTCATGGTTGTGAGTGTGATTTTTATTTTTAAATATATTTTATAATATATTAATTTTAATTTATCTTTTTGATAATCATAGATGCTAAGAAATCTGTTAAGATCTATGACACTATGGATGAATCATATCAAAATTTAATTATCATGATTTTAAGCTTTATTGTAAGCGCTCATGATTCTTTTTATTTAAAATTAAATTTATCATTCTTGCTGATCATCATAATGATGTAATTTAACAGAATATATTTTATAATATATTAATTTTAATTTATCTTTTTGATAATCATAGATGCTAAGAAATCTGTTAAGATCTATGACACTATGGATGAATCATATCAAAATTTAATTATCATGATTTTAAGCTTTATTGTAAGCGCTCATGATTCTTTTTATTTAAAATTAAATTTATCATTCTTGCTGATCATCATAATGTTGTAATTTAACAGCAATCACCACAAAAAATTGGGCGCCACCCGTATGCAGGTGGCAAGGTGTATCTCCTGTGTATCCAAGTGATATCTCAAGAGGTATCTTGGTTAGATCTTAGATCTATGACACTATGGATGAATCATATCAAAATTTAATTATCATTATTTTAAGCTTTATTGTAAGCGCTCATGATTCTTTTTATTTAAAATTAAATTTATCATTCTTGCTGATCATCATAATGTTGTAATTTAACAGCAATCACCACAAAAAATTGGGCGCCACCCGTATGCAGGTGGCAAGGTGTATCTCCTGTGTATCCAAGTGATATCTCAAGAGGTATCTTGGTTAGATCTTAGATCTATGACACTATGGATGAATCATATCAAAATTTACCCCCCCCCCTGGGTCCACAGGGGTTATTACAACACCCTCTTCATCCCTCCATTATCACCCTACCCACATTGGAACCCCTTCCTTCATAGAACACATCCATGAGTGGAGTTCATTTAGTAACTGATCATCCTTACACCTTACACTGATTA
>KN363057.1:455-11279 GCA_000785685.1 Uromyces viciae-fabae | reverse complement strand
ATCCTCTCAATAATTTTTTTTTTGCTTTTCTCTTTGTAAATTTTGGCCTTTTCACAAAAGGACAAAAACCTTCTTATTGTGGTAAGCTTTGTGATATATTTTTTTTCTATCTTGTGTTTTTTACCTTTTCCATATTTGATTATACAATTATTATACATTATTTTACAACATTCCTGATTTTGATTTCTGGTAATAAATTTAAATTATGTCACATCAAAACAATCAGATGATGATTTTAAAAAATTACACATGAGCCTCCTTGCTTTTCATGCGCACTACGGGTTCTTGTTTGTGTTTTCTTTTTTCTTCAGTGTTTGAAGAATTTTCCCTGATAAACTTGGAGTCAGGCTAGCTCCACAGGTGGCTAAAAATGAAAAAGATTTGTATCATATTATCTGTTGATCACAGCCTCAATAGTGTTTTTACTGAACCAACCTTCCCAAAAAAACTGAATCCAGCACACATTCCCAAGTCAACTCAATTTATGGAATTTTGTGAAATTCTAGGATATAGAACTGAATGTTTTAAGAACTTCAACCTGTCAGCTTGCTACAATGTTGAGCAAGCCAACAATTTAACAATTAAAACAAAAATAAGAAAAATACAAAGTAAAAATATAATAAAAAACCAAATCATTGATTCTTTTACAGAGAATAATGATTATTTGTTTAAATATTCACCCAAACACAAATATTATTGCATATTTGGATTTCTCATGGAAAAATAATGTGAGTCAATCACTGGAGGTATACTCAAATTCATACTCCTTAACCACCTTTTGACTACATCTAGTAGTAACTACCCATTATGCTAGAAAAACTAAATATAAAATGTTAAAAACAATGAATGTGAAAGATCTAACATGAATTTATCTATAATAAGTATTATGTATGAATATTTCAAGTACATACAGAAAAAACTCCTCTATAAGCATAAAATCTCTATATCAAATCAAGCGATGTTCAAAAATACATAACTTCTCAAATAACAACAATAATCCTATTAAATCAATTTTTTCCTCATAGAACAAATACTAATCTATCCAGGAAAAAATACATATAGCATAAAATTATGAAATATAATAATTAAAAAACAAATTTGAAATAGATACATGAAATAAGCTTATGTACATGTTCTATTAAATTTCACATCTGTCTGAATTTCTATTGTAAAAATATTTAGAATGTATTAAAATCAAATTCAGAAAAAAGAGAAAATGAGATAAATCACACTGCATGAGATCTTTTACCATTCAACAGTTCCCATGCCCACAAGATGTGTCAAATAGTACATAAACACATCATTTCCTCCTGAGATATTTACAATATACTTAGGGCGCCCCAAGAGGATATGAAAAGACATAAAGAGAGCTCTTCCTTCATTGTTTTATCCCCCATCATTTTACTAAATTTTACTCAAATATTTACATTATATTTTTACCTGCCAAATCAGTGTTGAAATCACTAGCCTCAGTATATCCAGTAACAAGATCAACTTTCCTGTTTAAACTTACAGTCCAAAAAAGTTAAATCTTTCCAAATTCTTCTATTTAGAACCTCTAAGTTCGAGGTAAGTAAGAAAATAATACTAGTGAGTAGTATTTACATTTTCTTCTTATACTCACTAACTTAAAAAAACTAGGGCATTAAAGCACCCCAGCTTAGCTGGCCCCTATGTACAAAAGGGTTTATAAAAGTACCCCTGCATAGCAGGCCCCTACAAAGAAAGGGAATTAAAGCACCCCAGCTATGCTGGCCCCTGTTCTTTTTATTCTTTTTATAAGAATACAAACCATAATTTTTATAATAAAAATTAAAACTGTAAAAATAATACAGAATCACTCTAAAAATTTGAGTGCATATATTTCTTGCACCTTGTGTAGCTAGTAGAGTTAGGCTCTAGGAATCACATAGGCTGACACAACCACTGAGGGGTTTTTTTCATTCCTTCACTCTCACCAGGAAATATGTTTAATTGTCAATAGATGCTAGGTGAAATCAATAAAAACTTGTTGAAAATCAGTTCCTGATCTTCTTTTACTAATGATTAATTAAAATGGCCCCTTTGTGTGTTTCAGTATGCTTTGATAGTCATGCAATAGGCACTTTAAGAATAGAAAACTAAAAAAAAATTCAAGCAACTGGCCGCACTTGACATGTGAGCTGTCTTTAGTAGCCAGTTTCTTCACTTTTTTGTGTAGTGGAAGGCCAAAAATGGCCTGATTCTATCTTTCATCTAGTAAAAATTGATTTTTCCTGGGGTCTACCTTTTCCTCCAAGCCTTTTCTCATTTAAATATCAATAAACTTGATTAAGTACCTAGAGAAAACTTTTTTTTTTTTGCAGAAATAATGAATGAGGCTTTGTTTTATCATTAGAAGCTTCAAAAAACCAATGCACATCCTTTTTCTCTCAAGACTAAAAAAAAAAAAAAAAAAAAAAAAAAAAAAACAGAAAAATGAACTTTAACACGGAAAAAATATAGTGACATATTTGAAATTCTTCATTTTTTTCTCACCATATTGGACAGGTCAAGATTCATTCAATCATGTTCAAATAAAGATGGCATAAAAATATCCTTTATTTATGTCAATTGCAAATATAGATTGAGGACTCCTCATTTTTTACAGAATCCTTTTGCAACAAAGCAAGCCTTCACAGCAAAGAAAAACTTGCCCCAATGGTAACAGTTGCCATGCCAAAGTACAAAGGCTCCTTTGTAATATTTCATGTCAACTGGTGCCACTTGAGCCAGTTTTTTTGTTTTTTGTTCTTTGCAATTCTTTGAATAAAGAAATATATAACTCCCAGAGAGGATCTCTATACAAGAAATGACTCAATCAATGGTCAGATTAATAATGCTAGATTAATGGCACAAAAAAATAAGCCATACTATGGTGTGAGTAGGATTTTGGACATTGCCATGTAGTGTGAATAACCCATGTGGAAATGGATGCAAGCTAGATAGAAACAAGATTAATTTTTCAACTGTTTTTATCATCACATTTCAAACAAGCAAGGAAAAGCTTGATCATAAAACAGTTGAAGGGGCTTTAATCAGCTTTTGGATTTGTTTCAACCTGAGGTTACTCATTGGCTTTCTTGCCAATCTAGAATTAATTTTGCCTTATCCTCCCTTTACCTAATCCAACCATTTCTTTTCTTTTCTTGCACTGGTGTTTACCTGAGCGATGCTTTTTGATCTTGTTTTATGAAAAATTTAATCTTGATTACTCATATGCATGCGCGCATACATTTATGTCTTGCTGCTGTGCAGTTGTACAGACGCGTTTCCGGAATCTTTGTACTGCTTTTCTCTGAATGATGTTCTACGGTGTTATTTCAAATAGATGAACTCGATCTGGGAAGAGCTTGATAGCCGGTTTTGGTCATTTAATCGGCTTCCTTTGGTGTTGTTCGCTCGTGTATCCAAGTATCTCTTTAAATCTCAAATGGATGAAATAAATCATAGGCTGACATTATGCACACTTCCTTCGACATTTAGTCCTTCATTAGCTAGCCATGCTATCATCTATTCGATCATTTACTCAATCCAACAGTTTGGCTCTCTTCCATCTACATTGCTCGTTAATTGCGGTTATCCTTGGATTGGCCTTCTATCGATGGCTCATCAAAGGTTCTAGTCTATTCTAATCAATCTTTCTCTCTTGTTTACATGTGTTATTTATTTCGGATGGCTAATTCGTGTATTGCTGTAGATTGGTCTGATCCATACCATTGCAAAGCACTCCTACACACCGGAAGTTGGTTGGATCAGTCTCAACATACTAATTGGCAACCAAATGGTTGCATGCTTTACACTTATAAACCTAAATCAGTAGTCGAATGTTTGGGTGGTCGGTCAGTCGTCTTCATTGGTGATTCAGTAACTCGAGTTCTATTCTATGGAGCTCTAAGGACAATAGACCCTTCTATCACTCCAGATGGACAAGCAAAGCATTCAGATCGTACGCTAGAAACTGGTGGAATCGAATGGAAATTCATTTGGGATCCATTTTTAAATTCTTCTACATGGACTGAAATTTTATCCAGGGATTTTCAATCTTCTTTATCCACATCTACCACCATTATCAACCATCAAAATTCTAACCGTCCTACTCTTCTTGTAGTTGGATCTGGGCTTTGGTATTTGAGACAAAAAGTAGGAATTCCAGCATGGAAGGAGAAAATTGATCAGTTATTTCACCTTTCATCAGCTCAGTTTAATCGTCAACAGGGCCAAATTAGCGAAGAAATCGTACTTTTACCCGTCGAATCTCCTGCCATAGAGAAACTGAATCGTATACGTAAAGAAACCATCGTACCAACTCAAGTTGAACAAATGAACGCCTACATACTTCATAAATTACAATCTGATCCTCATTCACCAATCGTGACACCAACAGTATTGAATTTAATGGCTGATCAAGCTCATTCAGAAACGAAGGATGGATTGCATTACTCAAATAGATTGGCAGATATACAAGCAAGAATTTTATTCAATTTGCGTTGCAACAATCAATTACTAAAGAAATTTCCATTGGATAAAACCTGTTGCTTTCGCTATCCACGACCAAATTGGATTCAAATTTTTTTATTACTCTTATGTTTAATATGGGCCCCCCTGGGTCTTTACATTCATCATTATCCTAATTCAGCCCTAGCTGTACACAGCTATCTGTTCCCTTCAAAAGATCAACTATCTCAGCTTGCAATCTTTGGAAGTTCAATTATTTTGATATTTCTCAGTGATCGAACTTCAGTCTTCAATAAAGAGCAAAAACATTTTGATCGGTTGCAATTTACAATATTGAATTTGGTTGGACTTTTGATGGGAATTTGGAGTTCAGTCACTTCAGAAAAGGGCGATTTAGGATTATTAAATCGAGAACAGACGGATGAATGGAAAGGTTGGATGCAAATTGCTATCTTGATCTACCATTATTTAGCGGCTTCACAAATCTCAGGGATCTATAACCCAATTCGAATTTGTGTGGCAAGTTACTTATTCATGACTGGTTATGGTCATTTTACATACTATTATCGCAAGAAAGATTTCGGTCTTCCACGCATCTTATCTGTTCTGGTTCGTTTAAACCTACTCACCTTGGTGCTTGCTTATGTGATGGACACAGACTACCTGTCTTACTATTTCTCACCATTAGTTAGTATGTGGTTCTTGATCATCTGGATAACTATGTACATCGGCTATCAATGGAATGATAAATTATCATTTCTCTTACCTAAATTGGCTTGCTCAATAATCTTAACGACTGCCTTCTTCAAATCGGAGAAACCATTACGTTTAACATTCGCGCTTATCAATCAAGTGTTTAGAACTGAATGGAGATCAACCGAGTGGCAATTTAGAGTGACATTAGATATGTATATCGTCTTTGCTGGAATGTTAACATCATTGATTTATCTCAAAGTTAAAGAGCACAAGTTAATAGAGAGAGACCAGCAATCTATTCGAGCTTTTGACCAAGTTAGAAAAATCTCAATCCCAATTAGTTTGATTGGTTTAATTTGGTTTTTATGGTTTGAGATTTCTAGACCCAATAAATTAATCTACAATCTTTATCATCCTTATGTTTCTATCATTCCTATTTCTTCTTTTATCATCCTCAGAAATTCTACTGAATTTTTACGTTCAACAAATTCTCAATTCTTCGCTTTTATCGGTCAATGTTCGTTAGAGACTTTCATTATTCAGGTGAGTAACGTATCCACTTCCTCACGGTGATGTATAATTACATGAGATAGAAGGTCTAAGCTAATTTGATTTTCTTCATGTATTTATATTTTCTAGTTTCATTTTTGGCTGGCAGCAGATACTAAAGGGATCCTAAAAGTCTTACCATTTCAAGGGCATAGATTCGTTAATTTTATGATTTCCACCGTCGTTTTCATTTTTGTATCTCATCAAGTCTCACAATCGTCTGGACCCATTACCAGTTGGTTGTGTGTAAAACCTAAATACTCGACTCCGGCTGCCAATACTAGCACTGAAGCCTCTATCAATCAGCAACTCCCTTCATCTTCTTCACATCTAAATAATGAAAACCTTCATCAACATCTTCATTCATCTTCCAATAACCATTCAACTAATTCAACTTGTTCATTACCAATTCCAAGCAAATTAGACCTTGAAAAAGGTCTCGATAGACGAGAAGATGCGGAAGAGGATAGACTTCTTGAAGAAGAACTCGATCAACTCGAAAGCAATCGACATCCTCATCTTCATCCTTCCAACTCTTCTCCAATTTCCTCTTTTATAAAAGAATGCTATATAAAATTTTCAAACTTGTATTGGCATCGTTTATCTTTTCGAGCCCTTACCTGGTTAATTTTATTCTGGATTATCAACCTTTTGACTCCTTCTAAATCTAATGATCATGGTCATATTTGTTAGTCTTTTCAATTATCATCTCTTTTTTTTCGTTATTTAACTTTTTTCAGATGGGTTGATTGAACATGAACTGATTGTTCATCTTTTATCCTATTCTTATTCCCTCTTAATATCTATGAAAATTCATTCTTTTATTCAGTACCTACGCATTAGATTCACTTATCCATCTTTTCATGATATAACGTTTAGTTGATTATTAGAGTTGAATCTGTGCACCACTCTTGACATGGTATATAAGTAATCATCTCTCAATCTTAAAAAAGTGATAAAAATTCACGCTGTGTAGGTCCTTCTAATTCAATCTAGTCTCTTTTTTTTTTCATCTATGAAGTATATATACTTTTTTCTTTCTTTCTCTTTTTGGCATTATACATTTTTCTTTTTCCTTTTGTCCTATTGATTTCATTCTTTTTTTTTTTTCATATATATTTATATGCACATTAAAAGCAAGTTTTTTTTAGATATTCTGTTTTTTTTTTCCCTCGTCTCTTCCCTTCTTTCTTCTTTCTTTCTTTCTTTCTTTCTTTTTTTTTTTTTTTTTTTTTTTTAAAAAAAAGCAATTCTGTTTGGGTTTAATTCTTCTCATTTTTTTTTAAAAAAAAAAAAAATTGTCATTGTCATAGTTTGCAAATCACATAGTTTTCTTCCGTTTTCTTCTTCTTCTTAATTTTTTTTTTGTTTGTTTGTTTGTTTATCAATATCAACAATACATAGAAAGAAAGAAAGGTAATTTAAAAAATAAAAATACCTCTAAAAATTGTGTTACATATATTTTGTATATAAACAACAAATCAAAACATCTACCCAGTATTCATCTTCTTTCCTATTCATCGTGGATGTTTGTTTGGTCTCTATATTCCTCATTTGAATATACGTATATTCATAAGGAAAAAATGTTTTCTTCTTGCTAATTTTTTTGTATGCGGCCACTGTGATATTTTAGGGGGGTTTGTGTAGACAGCTCCAGCTTCTTATATCAAACAACACCACCCACCAATCCAAAAAAAATAAAATTATGCATTCATGTTTTTTGGTTTTCCTTCATCTTTTAGGAAATTGATAATCAAGTCAAATTTCAATTGAGTATTCCCAAGTGATCAAATCCACACTTGCAGGTATTATTTTACTAAAGTGTTACATACACACCTGGATGAATGGCTTCTATCATCTATCAATATACTTAGTAACTACAGTACAAAAGACTTTAACCCAGTTCTTTGAAGATGCAGCTTGAAGAATTCTTAAACCATGTAAATTTAATTAGTATTCTGTTCAAGTAAAAGTACAGTTTTATTCAAATATTTTAGTAACCCAGTATTACAAAGGAATGGCTCACACACCCACAATTGCCAATTTCACATGGCTTTTATTGAGCCGACTTGAAGAGATGATTCTGTGTAAAGATTTTACGCGCTTGTGGACAGGTCAAGTACAGACAGGTGACAGGTGAAACAGGGGGTGACAGGTGATAGTAGCAACAGGAAAAGAAGAATCCGCAAGGCTTATTTCTTACAAGTCTTAAGACTCTTTAAAACATGTAATAATAGAAAAAGATGGATTACTAGAACATAGAAGTTTGCGTATAGTAACTTTAAAGAAACACAAGAAATCTCTTAAGAGAAAATGGTACATGAACTAGGAAATATTTATACAAAAATTTTTGTAGATTTTCTCTAACTATTTATTTTTCTTTTTCTTTTTCTAACATTGTCAAGGATATTACTGAAGATAATGAAAAAACAGGATAAATGAAAAATATGATCGGTCCTAACTACTATTTGAAGAAAATAGAAAGTTTTAAAACAAAATTTTGAAAACAAAGAGATTTTAAGAAAACAAATTTTTTTCCCGAAGTTGACATTCTGGATCATGCTGTTATTAAATTTTATTGCAGGTCTTCCCGCAGTAAACAACTTCCCAGAACAAAACCCCAGGATCGATTCCATTTTATTGCACCGGTTTCATCGTTGCTTACAATTTTAAACTGCGATTCAACCGCGCAGCTCAATAAATTTCTGCCAAAAAAAAAAAAAAAACAATTCCCACAAAATCTAATCTTGAAACAGAACCTTAAATTGTCATAACTGGATGTCGAGCTGATAAAACGAGTATAAATACAAGTGGGGGCGAAGAGATTTGAATCCGGCCGAGGTTGATTAATCGGTGTTGTCGGTGGGCCTGCCAACGGATCGCCCACACCGGCCATGTGCAAAACCCGGGTTTTGAAGAGAAGACCAGTGATGATCTGTATGATCGGACAGCGCCACTCAATTCCCATTCAAGCCCAATATCTCTCTTGTACATAAATATCGGCTCTCTTCTCTTTTTGTGTAGAAAATTTCCTACTCCACACAGACCCTTATTTATTTATTTTTTTAGCTAAATAAAAACCAAAAATCTCGCAATTAGTAGTTATCTTGAATTCCTCCAACTGCAATGTCTTTTTCACTCAAGTCTATTTTTACTAGTCTTCTTGCATTAACAGTATGCTTGCAAGGCACTTATTCACAGCAAGTACAAATTACTAGTCCTGCACAAGGCGCCTCAGTCACTCCTGGGCAAAAGCTAAATGTTGTTCTCACAGTTCAAAGTAATAACTTTTTTCTTTTTTTTTTTTTTTAAATTTATCAGCTTATATTGATGTTGTATGTCGCTACATACTAACTATTGATATGTGTCACAGGTACCACATCTTCTGTTAATTTCATTTCCTTCAGTTCAGGTTTTAAGACTAAGAAAGTCAGTGATCCTACTTCACTTGGAAGACCTTATACAGGAACCGTTTTTCCTAGACAGGATGGAACCAATGTTACCTTCGACGCTTCAAAAAATGCTTTTAGCTTTGATATCACTGTCCCTCAAGCTAAAGACTTCCTTGATGGTTTCCCCGGATCGTATGTCAAAATTCCATCTTTTAATTATGTAAATATTAAAATTTATATAAATTAGTTCAACTCATTAATCGACTTTTTTTTTTGTGATTTAGGTATGATTTTACCATCTCTAACTATTTTCTAATCGGAGTTAGTCATTATTCCTTATATAAATTTTTTTATCACTTGGAAATTTTTAATTTAATGAGTTATATTTGAATCTATCTATAGGCTACTTTTACTCCTACAATTCAATTGACTAGTGTTGAAGTCAATGTGCAAAACGGAGATGGATTTTCGTAAGTTTATTTTGATTCTTATTTTAAATTTATATAAAAATATTCATCGAGATTGAGAATAAATTGGATTAAGATCTTAATTTTTTATATGATTGGTCAGGCCGAATAATAGCACGCAAAATGGTACAACCGATGGAACCAATGGTGGTGGCTCAAATGAAGGTGGTTCAAATGGTGGTGGCTCAAATGGCGGTAGTTCAAATGGAGGTGGTTCAAATGGAGGTGGTTCAAATGGAAACAATTCAAATGGTGGCAGTTCAAAAAATACTAGTGATACAGTCAAATTAGGACAACCATTCTTTGTCATTGCTACCTCATTAGCATTGATTATAATCAGCTCATCTTTATGATGGGATACCAGAAATTGTTTCCAGATCTCTTGTTTTTTTTGGTTTTTTTTTTTTTTTTTAGCTCTTCATCGGAATCTTTTCTAGATTATAACCATGTTTTAGTCTCTCATTCCTTTTATCTTTTTCATATACAGAATGTTTTGTTGAATTTTCTTGGAATATATTGTATTTTTCTACCCAGATAAATATCGATTGTGCTTTTGAGTGTTGCTAAACAACTGATATGGACACAATGATGGTTATTTTAAATGATTAATAGTATGATCATGAAGAATAATAACACTTCAAATAACCCCCATCTTTGGATTTACAAAGAAGGCATTGAAATTCATACATTTTTGTCAGAGAAAGACCACAACTTTTTGAGTCAGAGTCAATTGCATTGTATTGGCCTTGATTTCAAAAAGATCATCTCAAAGTCATGAAGTCTACCATACCATTGCAAATACTGGAGAAAAAATTAAAATATATTCATATTTGCCTCCTTTTGAGTAAGCCAAAATTTCTATCTTGGTTAAAAAGGGGTACCAATATGCACCAAGAGAAAGTTGTCTGTTAGTATTACTTTATAATCAGACATCTTATTCAAAAAAAAAACTTGATAGAATTGATATGTTAAAGAAATGAAATATTGAACAGATTTGTGATTTGATTTATTGTATCATTTGGTAAGAACTGTCATCACTGCAAACACAGTTCTTATCTTTTTTTGGATTTACAGAATAAGCTACTACTGCTAGCCATATTTGACCTAATTTTTTTGAGATCAATTTGTCAACTGTAAAATCTCAAGGATTGCTGATTGAGACATACTAGAGGAGCTTCTCATTCTTATGTGCTTCTTCCAAGGGGGGGGGGCTATTAGGGGGAATCAAAGTTAGGAAATCCGCC
>JNCO01008645.1:0-11281 GCA_000785685.1 Uromyces viciae-fabae | reverse complement strand
AGAAAAAGAAAAAGAAAAAGAAAAAGAAAAAGAAAAAGAAAAGAAAAAAGAAAAGAAAAGAAAAGAAAAAGAAAAAGAAAAGAAAAAGTAAAAAAAAGGAAAAAAGAAAAACAACAATAATAACCCAAAGGAAAA
This sequence comes from Uromyces viciae-fabae, assembly GCA_000785685.1. Lineage (NCBI taxonomy): Eukaryota > Fungi > Basidiomycota > Pucciniomycetes > Pucciniales > Pucciniaceae > Uromyces > Uromyces viciae-fabae. The sequence goes on along the minus strand of JNCO01008645.1, from coordinate 11,146 downwards.
GAAAAAAACAAACAAAAACAAAAACAAAAACAAAAAGGAAAAGGAAAACCAAAAGGAAAAGGAAAACCAAAAGAAGAAGAGAAAAAAGAAAAAAAGAAAAAGAGAAAAAAAGAAAAAAAGAAAAAAAGAAAAAGAGAAAAAAAGAAAAAAAGAAAAAAAGAAAAAGAGAAAAAAAGAAAAAAAGAAAAAAAGAAAAAGAGAAAAAAAGAAAAAAAGAAAAAAAGAAAAAGAGAAAAAAAGAAAAAAAGAAAAAAAGAAAAAGAGAAAAAAAGAAAAAAAGAAAAAAAGAAAAAGAGAAAAAAAGAAAAAAAGAAAAAAAGAAAAAGAGAAAAAAAGAAAAAAAGAAAAAAAGAAAAAGAGAAAAAAAGAAAAAAAGAAAAAAAGAAAAAGAGAAAAAAAGAAAAAAAGAAAAAAAGAAAAAAAGAAAAAAAGAAAAAAAGAAAAAAAGAAAAAAAGAAAAAAAGAATATGTGATGAGCTATGTATGGCCTAGGTGAAATCAGATTTACTCTTAATTAATGATTATATTTTAGCTCCCAATAAAACTTTAATTTTAACACTACTAATACTAATTATCTATAAAATTTCACACGCTTTACTGTTTCAATGCACTATTTAACTACTTGAGAGATTAATTTGGGATAAAGATAAAAAAGGAAAGTATTATTTCACTGATAAGTCTGACTGAACAAAAATGATTGGTTAAGCTCCACGGATATAAATTTAAAATTAATAACTTGTTTTAGACTATAATGCTCTTGTCTGAATACGTGAGAGGCTCATAACCTAAAAGAGCATTCAAGAGACAAATGAGAATAATATTGCATAAGCATGTTTAGCCTGGCTAAATACATGTGGTTTATATACATAGATTGAAAGTACATGAGAGACTGAACGTAATGTCAATGTGAAATAAGAGAAAGAGAATACACGACATTGAGCTACATAAGTTGTCATATGACTAACACAGACGTGACAAGGTCCTGTTGAAATTAAGAGTCAAAATTCAGATAATGATTTTTTTTATTTATTTATGATTTAAAATTTATTTAATAATTTTTATTTGATTTAATGATTAGTTTTTATGGGATTTTTTAGAATGGGACTAGAGGATCTCAGGGAGCTCAATGCTTCTAGGAAAGGTTTCCAGAAAAAGAGTGAAGGAACCAATGTTTTTATTTCTTTCTGACAACAGCAGATTAAATAGAAGAAAAACAAGTTTAACCCCCTGAACAGCTTGCCAGGGTCTAAAGTGGTTCTAAAACCTAACACTAAAATAAATGACAAGTTAAGAGAAAATTACTAAACACTAGAGATATCTTACTACTATGTTAATAATAATTCACACTATAAAATGGATTGTTAGTTGATTTTATTTAACTCCCAAATAATAAAAATAAAATATAAATATAAAAAATATTTCTCAAGAATAATGTTGACTACTGATGATCAAGGTTCAATGACTACGTGAAACATACTACTGCAACTCTTATCTATTTCTAAATACTTTATTTTTATTCTAATTCTTTACTATTTTTATTTAACTAATTTACCTTGAAATAAAAAATATCTTCATTCAAAAAACTTGGTATAATTATTAAAAAGTTGAGTGGTCATGAGGACCAAATTCTAACAGGTCCGACTTCCGTTAGTCATAACGGTTGTTGTATGCAACAGAGGGGGGGGGCCAAAATCTTGTATACGACATTGGGGACCCCCCAAAATATTGTATACGACACCTTGAAGTTGTTGTGACATATGCATATGTCACAGACATGTCAGGGTTCACCCAGTCGGATAGTACTTAAGCCATCCCATACCGTGTGCTGTGTGTGAATATTAATCCTACGTCTTCCGTGTCCACACAGAAGTGTTGCCCCCCCCCCCCCCCGGTGTCGTATACGATAAATCCACGACATGTTGTCGTGGATTTAGCGTTGGCCATAAAAATTATCGAGTAGAGTCTAATTTTTCTTCAAAACAAAAGTTGACCCCATTCCTCTTTGAACAAAGCAAAGCGAAAAAAAATCTCTTTAATTCATCAAAATCTCTGTCTCATCTAGTGTCACAATGTAACAATTATCAAGTTATTCGGTTCCAAAGTGCTCACCATTTGTGCCCAGTAAAGGCCACATTATAAGGTGTCGATTACAAGAAGCCGGCCATTACCATACCATACCCTCTTCTTTGGATATTAGGGAGGGAGCCAAGAGCATTGTTTTTGACTAAACGCATATTATTATTAGCTCACCCCGCGAAATTGGCACAAGTCTTTGGATTTGTAAGGAATAACAGACGACTCTTTACGGGTAGGAGGTACTTACTGGATGAATGCTTTGGGCTTCATCCCGATGAACATTTGCAAGCAAGGCCATTGGGTGTCTAATGTGTATCAGTCATATTATATCCGCCATTTTTCAGCACTTGAAATAGAGCCAATGAAGGATATTTTGGTTGGGAAGAATGCTGGTGGTTCGCTTTAGCATTGAAATGGGCAGAAGAATGCTTAGGGTCCGCTAAAGCACTCACTGAAATAGGTGTTGGCTTTCATTCTAGTAGAGCTTCCTCTATCCTACATAGCTTGAAAGTCGAGGTTTAAGTTGGACTTATTCATTCCATGGTCGGTGTTTTTTCCCACACCTGGCTCTACTTGGGGTACCACTGTAGTATCTTGCTCCTGTGATACTCGGGACGTAGAGTCTTAATCTTTCATACAATTTTTTGTTATCTTGTTGTGAGAAAGATAACCAAGATGAAAGATCTCCTACTGATTTTTTTTATGAATGCAATGAAATGAAATTAATTCTTCACAAAAAATTTATGACACATTGTTATAGCGCGTGACGGCCAGCTCATGGATTAGAACACACTATTTAATTTGGTAGAGCAATCGTGATTTATTATCCAAAAGTCTTATACCCTTTTACTTTTACTCCATGACGAATTAGTCCAATTACAATCAAATAGTCTATATTTCATCAGATAAGCTACTCAGTATCAGTTTGTCTATCAGATCTTAGATACATGTTTCATCTGTGGTTTTATTTTTATTTTTTTATCTCTTTTTCAAGTGCAAAGGAATGATAGTATGTATCAAGTTGCTAAATCTCGTAATGTATTAACCTACATAATCAGGAGAAATAATGCGATAAAACACATTTTTTTTTTTAGGTCATCACTGTACAGTGTCGATCAAAAGCTCCCGGACTCATGTCACGAACATTCCCGAGATTATTGATCTACATATAAAAAAAAAGAAAGAAATTTTTTTTTTTTTTGAAATAAATTTAATAAGTATAAATTTCTTAACAGAAGAAAATGAAGTTGGGCGTTTTACCTTGAGTTGAAAATTTTGATCGCAACAAGCGGCGTTATCTGCAGGACCACCATGAATAAACAAGTCTCTACAATTGAAGCTGAAAGGATTATATGATTCAGAACGAATTGCATTGGCTCTTGTCACTAAGGAATTTTGGAATTTTGGAAAACTCATGTCAATAAAATTCAAAATCACTCATTGATTGAAGGCCGGATAGAATAGAATCATAAACACTTACAGCCATACACACTTGCGTTTTGGTCAGCATCAAGTGACCTCGCTCGACGACAGAACGCAAAGGGTCTTTCCACATCGGAATCACACTTCCATAATGGAGACGGAGTTGGATCAGAAGCAACACAAGAAAAATGTATCGAAAAACCAAACAACTAATAGAGAAAAAAGATTTAATCCGTTCAAAAAATGCATGGTGAGTAGAAAGATTGTGTAAATTTTTATAATGCTTATGTTTATACTAAAGAATGGTTAAAAAAAAAAAAAAATATATATGTTGTGGAACTTTGCAAGATTGGAAAAATTGTTTGACGTCCTAAAAAAAAATATGTCAATAAACCACATGATTTTATAGTCTTTTTGTCCCTCACCTGAACTATCATTTCATCCTCTCCTCAAGGACAATAGTGATTAATTAAAATCTGGGGTTTTCGGTCGGAATGACTTCGCCACATCTGACTCGAGAAAAGAGTGTGGTTGATGAGTGTGGGCCAAGGTAGCGTGTTGTATCCTGTTTCATGAGCTCTTTAAACAAAGCTCGGCGGCACTTGACAACAAGTCAACCTCAAATTTCTTTCTCGACACTGACAGGGGCCGTTGAACAATCGAAGCGTTCCAACAGAGACGGTGTCGATGCTTCTTGTCAGTTTAAGCGTGCCCGTAGTTTAAGTAAGTTAACCACTCAAAAGGCAATTGGTTGGCTCAGGCTGATGCTTGTATGTATGAGCACCCCATAGGACCGTTATGAAAAAAAAACATCTTCCAATTTCAACCGAAGAATAAGTTCAACCGACGAATTTCAACCGACGACGGTGGTATTAAATGGGACCATCTTAAACAACAACACATTTTGAATTTAAATTTTAAAAAAAGAGAGAGAAACAAAAAGAGACTCATACAATTATTATTATTATTATTGTTTTATTTTATTTTTTCAATTGCAAAAAAATAAAAATCAAAAAATAAAATAAAAAAATATAAATCTTGAAAAAAACCAAACAACCAAAAAACCAAAATAAAAAAAAAAAAAAAAAGAAGTTATTTAATTTTTATTTTGTTTAATTTGTTTGAATAATAATAATAAAAAAAAAAGAAAGAAAAAAAAAAAACCCCTCAATTGAAGTACAAGAAATGTACGATTTGATAAAAAGAAAAAGTTCTTTGAATTGAAAACCTATATTTTAATTTTTTTAAATTGAAAACATGAAAATAAATATTTATAAATCAAGATGAGGAATATCTTGATTATTTTCCAGTCGTTTTTCTTTTTCTTGTTCTTTTTGTTGTTTTTCTTGTTGAAACGATAAATCAATTTTTTCATCTAAATTAGAATTAGAAAAACGATCAAGATATTGACTAAATAAAAAATCTAAATTTTTTTTAAAATTTAATGAAATTTCATTTATTTCAAATAAAATTAAATCAATTAAATTAAAAAAATTTATTTTATTTAATTCTTTAATATTATTTTCATTTAATATTTTTCCTTCTAATGAAATTTTTTCCATTTTTTTTTTTATATTTTCTGTTTCTAATCTAAATTTATGATATTTTTTTTTTTTTTTTTTTTTTCATTATTTATATATATATATATATATAAAAAAAACCAACATTAATTTAATTTTTTTAATTTTTGATGAGTAAGAAAAGAAAAGAAAGAAAGAAAACTAACCAGCCCAATCATGATAAGAAACATCAGATAACCAAGTAAAACCAAAACCTAATTCATTTAAAATTTCATTAGAAAATTCTGAAATTTTTAAAAAACAATTATCTAAAATATTCATTTCTTTTTTTATTTCATTTTCACGAAATTTTGAAATTTCATTTATTTGTGGTAAAATTAATTTTTTTAAAAATTTTTCTTTTGTTTTTTTTAAAACTAAATTTATTTCTTCTAAAAAAATTTTATTTTTTTTATTTTTATTTTCTAAATTTAAATTTTTTAAATTTAAATTGTTTTCTTTATTTTCTTTCCATTTTTTTATTCTTTCAATTAATTTTTTACTTTCATTTTTTAATTTTTCTATTTTTTCTAAATTAATAATTTTTTCAAGTTGAATTGAATTTTCTTGATTTCTTTTTTGATTTAATAATAAAATAAATTCTTTAATAGTTTCTTTTTCTAATTCATTTAATTTTTTAAATCCATCTGAAGTTATTTTTTCCAATCTTTTTCTCTCTTCTGCTACTTTTTCTGGTGATTTACGGTCATCAAGTTTTTCTTGAGTTATTGTAGTTTTTGTTTCAGATTCCGCAGCGATCTCATCATCGATTTCATTCATGAATTCTAAAAATCCCCCCAAAAAAAAAAAAAAAAAATACCAAGTTAAAAAATGATGATGAAGGTTTGAATATATTTTATAATCGAATAATAATTTTTACCATCTGCATCAACGGTTAATGTATCAGTTGTGTTGAGTTTAAGATGCGACATAATACCATCATCATCATCTTCTTCTTCTTCTAAATTGTCACCATAAAGTTGAGCAAATTGTTCATCAAGATCCGAGTCATCTTCCGAAATTTCCTCGACATTCGATTCTGCTGAGGGGTCTTCGATCTCAATTGGATTAGGTGTTTGTTCATTTTCAGATGATTCGCTCTCTGCTTCGATCATAGGTTCAGTTTTTTGGTCATTTCGATCATCGGATGAAGAGGTAGCGTAGCTAGCTGTATTTGGTTTAGGAGAATGGTTAGGAGGTGAATTTGAAGTTGCTACGGCAGGCTCCCGGTAGGAACTAGAGAGAGAATCGGGGTTTACTGTGACTGGTTCCTGAGAGACATGAACAGGGTGATCAGTCACTGGATTAGAGGGTATTGAATGATGATCGATCGAGCGGAAAGATTGTTTTTCAATACGATCGTCAGATGAAGGTTCATTGAGCTTATTGAAAGTTTGATGAGAAACAGTAGTATTGGAACGATTAACTTGAGCAGAATCATTATGACGATTCTGATATTCATCTAGTTTTAAAGCAATTTTTTTAATTTGAGGTCTGATATAAATTTCATTTAAATTCTTTAATGGTCTTAATAATCTACGCCGATAGGTTGACTTGATATTTCTAGAATGATATTTCCATAGGTTCTGCTCCACAAGTAGATATTGATATATCGAATCTGTAAATTGAATAATTGTAGGTTGAATGTAATTTGAATGTAAATTATTTAAATAAGGTAAGATGGTACGTCTAGTTGGTTGAATTAAATTTTGAATTATAAATTGTTTTATATGCGGAAGATATAATTTTATAATTTTAATAAATTTAGATTTTCTAATAATTTGAAAAGTTTGCTTTGATGAATTTTTTAAAAGTTGAACATGTGGTTTAAGTTTTTCTTCATATCTATTTTTGATATGTTCAACAATGGGTGTTAAATGGATGGCCTGAAGATGATTAGCCTTTTCAATTGTACCAGATTGATGAAGTGATTGTTTGAGGAAATCTAGTACTTTAGACATTTGAGGAGATAATAAATTCCAGTTTGGTAAGACATAGTTTTGGTAAATTGGTCGTAACTTGCGATCCACTTTCCTTTGAATTGGATTACGAACGTGATGATTAAATTGATTAATATATGGAGACACGTGAGGTTCCAAGGCCCAGTGGAGTTGAGCTAAATTTCGACAGATGAAAGGATTTTGAGTAGGATCTTTTGGACACCAATAAAAGTAAGATAAGGTTAAGTAACAAGTAAAAACTTTTAAACAGAAGGAAATTAAAAAAGTAATCCATGTTGATTTTGATTTTAAGGGTTTTGATATTTTTTTTAATTCAAGTTTCTGTTTTTTGAAAAAAAAAAAAGAAAAAAAATTCGAATTTAATAATTTTGATTTGAACTAAATAGAGAGAGAGAGTGTGTGTATGTATGGACAAACTTTTTTTCGATTAGGTTGATTGTTACTCCTCGAGTTAATCATTGTGTTGGTAGTAGTTTGATTTGAAAAATCGGGTGGATGAGCTAGTTTAATTTTTTTTGTTGGAGAACTAGGGATAGGTTGTTGATCCTAAGATGAATTGAATGATGAATTAGTTAAAAGAATACAAATTGAATCAAAGTTGAACTGACCTTAAGGGAGCTATGTATTACAATTTAACATGAAGAGAGAAATAGATGAGTATGTATTAATTCAAATTTTTTATAAAAGAAAGATTTGACTAAACTAATGGAATTCAGTTGAAGAATTTGAAGAAGAGAAAGACTTTGGCTTCTTTGAAGTTGTGACTGATAAAATTTTAGAAGAAACCATTTTGAAAAAGAAAAATTCAATTTATTTACTTAAAATTAAATGGGGCAAAAACGTCAAAAAAAAAAAAAAAAAGAAGGGGATATATACTCGAGCAAAAAAAAACTTTGTAAATGGTTTATCAACGCAATATTTTATTTTTTATTTATACATAGACAAAGTAAATATAAGAAACAAGAAAAAACTGCTTTGATTTATTTTTATTCTTTTACATAAATACATTAATTTAATGAATTATGAGCTTTTAAGATTTTCACTTAATTCACCAATTGCATTTTCCTTAACTAAAAAAAAAAAGTTAAAAGTAAATAAATAAATAATTATTCATTAAATGTGTAAGTACGCCCAAAATATTAATGGTGATTGTGGTACAAAATTTACTCCTTGAGATTTAAATACTTCAATAAAAACTTAGTTTGAGTATCATCCAATATTAACAAACCAACCAACCAAGTTTAAAAAAATTGATCAAAGCGAAAAAAAAAAACATTTACATCCAAGCATTGAATAATGTGGTGGGCGTGGACCAGGGGATTTTGAATAAATTATTTTCCCTTGTGACGTAGCTATACTATTTTGGAACGGTAAGTTGGATAGTGAAAATTAATTAAGGTACAGATAATCTCTTCACAGGCGGTCGGCGAGGCTGAAAGTGATGAAAAAATATTTAACGGGTCTACCACCGTCTAGTACTTGTCAAAAAAATCAAAGCAGCTTTCGTTGTACAAAGAGTTCATGCTACATTGCGCTATATTATTTAGATGAGATAACAATAATTTATGCCTCTGTTGTGCCCTTCATCCTAGGCAGTTACAGGGATCGCTTGTCTATACCAACATTAAAGCTCTCAAAAATTTAATAACTGGTTTGGAAAAAAAAAAATGAAAAAAATTATGAAGTTATTTAAGAAAAAGCTTTTGTAGTTGATTATAAATGTCTAACTTCGCTTTCATACGTTAGATAAGAAGGCCTATTATCAACCTGCTTTCAAAATTCACTTCTCAATAAATTTCTTTGCACTTTCCACTTCGTGTATATAAATAAATAAAATTTAAAAGGCCATTCCTTGCATCCTTAAATCAAGAAATCACCAGTCTTTCCTTGCGGCCGACATAACACGCAATTTTTCTCTCTTGCTTTCCTAAATATATGAATATAATTATATAATTATATACTTTATTCTAACTTTTAGATCTTTTTTTTTTTTGGTTTTCATATTCCTTCCCTTTTTCTTAAATATGTTAAGAAATGTTTTAGTTCTTCTATGTACAATTTTTTTCATCTTTGAACAATCAAAAGGAACTTTAACACCTCCTTTGGATAACAAGGTAAAACTTTATCATTAATTTGGTTAGATTATCTGAAAAGATTTACATACTAACTTTTTTTTTTTTTTAATTTTAATTTTTAATATTTCTTTTATCTTAGTCTGTAACGAAAGATTTTTTAAATTCAACTTTTATCCCAGAAATAAAATTGGATGGTCGTTTAAAACCACAAGGTAAATCACACGTTCGAAGAAATTTCAATCCAGTAAGTTTTCTTTTCTTTTGAATAAATGAATCAAATTTAAATTTTGAAAAAATAAATAAATTAATCTTATATATATTAAATAGGGTAATAATGGTAATACAGCTGGAAAGAGTACAACAAGGAATTCAGAAATTCAACAGTAAATTATTTTGAATTTTTAATTAATTAAATCCTTAAATTTAACGTTTTCTTTTTCTTTTTCTTTTTATAGATGGCTGGATCAGCATAATCAAGTTAGGTCTCAATATGGTGCTGCTCCATTAAAATGGAATGAATTATTAGTCAAGTCGTCCAAGAATGTAGTAGATACATGTGTCTGGAAGCACACTGTAAACAATAAATTCGGTGAAGTAAATTACCAATATGTATTAAATATATTTAAATCAAAACTGTTATATTAATTTTATTTTTTTTTTTTTTTTTTAAAGAATTTAGCAGCAGGTCAACCAAGTATTCAAAGAGTGGTATCTGATTGGGTAAATGGAAAAGGAGAAAAAAGTGCTTTTACTGGAAATAACTCTAAACCTTCTCACTTTACACGTAAGAATAATTATTTCTTTTTCTTTTTTTTTTCTTTTTTTAATAAATAAATAAATTTGATTTTGATTGAAATTAAATTATCTTTTTTAATTTTTTTTAATTTTTTTTAATTTTTTTTTTTTTAGAGGTTGTTTGGGTTGCTACAACTGAAGTTGGTTGTTATCAAAGCACTTGTAGGAATTTACGTGGAATTAACTTACAACCAGGTGCTATTTTTTATGCTTGTAGTTATAACCCGTAAGTTTTTTTCTTTTTTTTTAAAAAAATAAATAAATATCAAATTCTATGCTTTTAATTTAATCATTATTTCCTTCCTTCTCCGATATAGGCCAGGAAATTATATAGGTCAAATGGCTCAGAACGTTAAAGCAAGACCAGGGGGTATGCCACTCTAGTTAAAATTATCAAACCAAGCAAAAAAAGTTTTATGTCAATCAATTTATAATAAATTTTGTTTTATATCTTGATATGGTTCCTCTTTGATTTTTTCCTTCCATTATAGTTTTGTTGTTTTTGTATCAGATGTCTTATGACCAATTCATATATATGTTTTATAATTGCTTGTAATATAGCACCATTTGTAGAATAGATTTTACTCAAATTACCAAATTGGAATTTAAATTTAAGATTCAAAATTTCTTTCTCGTAATTTTTAACTTGAAAATTATATCCTTTTTTTTTTTTTTAAATCCCAAAACCCCAGTATTTCAATTCTCATTTAAATTCCTCTGACCTTCTTTCATATTTTTTTTAAAAAGTGCTCAAGTTCAATTTTAGTTTTCTTTCTAATAATTTATTATATTCAAATGAATTAAGCAGAACTATATGTAAAAAGACCCCATTTCCAAACCTCTTTTTTTTTTTTTGATTTTTACATCATCTTATTTTTATCTGTTATATGAATATTATGTTTTTGAAAAAAAAAAAAAATATGTAAGATTGATTGATATATTGACGAAAAAAAAGGATTAAATAATTTTAGAATCTCTTTTAGATACATATCAGGATGAAAGTGGGTCGGGTCGACCCACAGGTGACCCGTGACCCGGCGGTTCATGCGCCGGGCTTGGGCAGGGCAGTCTAAATCCCAAAAATCCACAAATTGACCCGCCCCGAGGCTGACCCGGAAATTTTGTGAGCCGGGTTTGGGCAGCATGATTACCAGAAATCTACATCCTGACCCGGCCCCCTTTTACCCGCCTGGGGTGAGCACTGAGGAGTTCTGAATCTGAGACTCGGAGTCAGGACGCCATGGCTCACAATCCAATT
>JNCO01008644.1:0-11282 GCA_000785685.1 Uromyces viciae-fabae | reverse complement strand
GCTGTAGCGGAAAACCGCTAATTAGCTGGGCGCTAAAAGCTAAGTGTAGCTTAGCTGTTGCACCATTGCCGCTACACTATCTTGTAGTGTCCAAATAGTGTGGTGTAGCATAGCGGCCCAGTGTTGGTTGGAGGATCTCATTCAATTTTTGCAGGAGTGTGTTTGTATCTATCTGAAGGACTTTGAGAAGATTTTGATTGTGCTTTGAGGCTAGTTTGGGAGTATTTGGTATAGCTTTGATTGAGGAATGAACCACAGGCTTTCTTTCATCAACATTGGACTTCAGATTGGGAATAAGTTCAAGGAGGCTGGGATCAAGTGTGCTGTCCGGTTCATTTGGCATTTTGAAATCTTTTGTGTTGACAGAAGGTTCTTGTGTGTTGATAGAAGGTTCTTGTGTGTTGATAGAAGTTTCTTGTGTGTTGATAGAAGGTTCTTGTGTGTTGATAGAAGGTTCTTGTGTGTTGATAGAAGGTTGAATTGACTTTTGAAAAAAGGGTCAATGTTTGTAGCCAGGAGGGCAAATAGGAATCCTGATTAGAAAAAAGCTATTGTACGCAAGATTTTGGAATCTGTGGATTCCCAAAAAAAAAATTGAAATCTGGGTGAAATCCTCGGATTTCTCAAGCTATGGTACATACTGGCCCGATATTTTCAAAGAGAAGTGTCCACGTCGGACGATTTCCCTAGCGCATCGCCCCACACTACTGAAGCAGACTGAAGCTCGATGGCAATGGAACCAGGTTCTATAAATCAGGAATTTCATCGACTGCCTGACGACAACGCGAACATTTGATGCGATGAAACATAGGCAAGTCCTGTTGTCCTGATAACATCCTCTCAGGGTTTTGAGAAGCTGTGTGTTAATGCTTGCAAGCAGCAGGGTCGTGTGCGCGGTATCTCGTGATCCCAAGCCATACTAATTACAGTCAGTATCGCATCCAATGTATTTTAGTGGAGCTCACCTGCATATAAGTAAAGCTATTGCGGTCCGCTTCACCTAACCTCAACTTGAAGCTTCGCAACATCGACTCCTTCCCTTCCGAGGTTTCCTGTTGAGATCGCGAGTAACGCCACGGTCGTCTTTGTACACATTCTTTTTTAGTGATGATTTGCTTCCATCTTGTCTATGCTATCGAGACTCTAGCCTTATTAATTTCATCCACCGTGGCAGAGCTTCCAGCCTCCTACAAGCATGGCACCAATATTGGTAAGTGCACCAACCTTCTCATTTTTTGTCTGACTCAACCGTATCACATATGAATCCTTACAATCTTTCTCGCATGGATCGAAAAGGCGGCTGGCTTTTGGTAGGTTTAATGAATCTATCGCATCAGTCAGACAAAAAGACGTTAAATACAACAGTCTTTATTTTGTAATCCTTTAGAGTGAACCTTGGATGCAGCCGCTAGAATGGGCTGCAATGGGTGGTGAATCCTGCCCGCAAGATAGCTCATCATGTGCAGCAAGTGAATGGAGTCTCGCCCGAAAGTTGGGACAAGAGCGCGCCAACCAAGTCTTCTTAAAACATTGGCAGTCCTGGTCAGTACAAACTCCCTGAATTCGATTGCACGAGAAGCACCGGGCCGAAGTAACATTAATTGTCTGGCTACTGTCTGGAACAAAGGTTTACTCGACATCATGTTGAGCAGCTGAAGGCCCTGAAATTGGATCATGTTAGAATCCCGCTTGGTTTCGTAGGTTACTCTATCATTCAATTCGTTATATTTTTGAAAAGTCTGAATCCAAATTGTTCTCCAAGTGGATTTTGGAGGAGCTCGTTGAATCACCGGCCGAACTATATGCGCAAGGAGGCTGGGCGGAGCTTAAAAGGGGACTACGACAACTAGGTGTCGCCGGCTTCCACGTCACGCTGGACATGCATGCTTTGCCCGGCGTCTCAGCCGCAAATCAGATGTTTGCCGGAAACGTTACCTCGGACGTCCAATTCTATAAAGATCACAACTATCGGCGTGCCCTTACTTGGAGTGCTGTTTTGACATCTATGAGTCACTTAGACCCTGACTTTTCAAGTGTTGTAGCTATCCTATGCATCAATGAACCGCTCTCGGATGTAAGATATCTATTAAGACCTTCGATTTGACCGTTTCTGACTCATTCTTACGTTCTTGCGCAGGCTAATCTTACACCAGGATTAGAAGGGTATTACTCAGACTTTGTAACCATCACGCGCATCGTTGAGTACGCCCTCGGTGTCAAGTGTGAGGTAGATCTTCATCCATCCATCGATCGACTGTCGAAATCTAAAAATTCTAAGGTGGCTCTCGAGGCGGCATTACCATTGATAGTTAAATACGCAGCGAAGGCAGATGTAGTAGTGAATCCCAAGGCAATTAGCATTCTCAAGAATGCTTTGCAGTCAGATCACCCTATTGTTCCTGATACCGACTATGTATCATATCCATCAACTCGGCTTCAGCAGCGATCTGCCCATAGTAACCCTCATGCGCCTGTCAAGCGCGCAGTGCCTCACCAACCCCCCAGTCTGAAAACTTGTATAGCCACAAAAGCCATGCCTAAAGGTTGGCAATGGAAAGGAAATGGTAACTCGATGGCCAATCACACTCTTGGACCTGCAGCATATGACGATCATGTACGTGAGGCCACTTGATTTCGCGATGAAAAATGTTAACGTTTCTCACCATATACTTGACAACCTCAGTTGTATTTTGCGTATGGTCAGTAAAGGTCCAGCTTGACTCATTTTCTTGCTTGGGTTTGATCCATTCGGCTCAAAGACTGAGTGACACACGGCACCTACTCACCCTTGTTCTTTCCGAATAGGCGGAGTGGCGGGCCCGAATATCACATCATACTTGTCGACAATCTGCAATTCGAATTATTATAACAATGCAAAGAAACTTGGTGAGGTGCCATATGGCCATGGCGAATTGTGCGTTCTCAATTATATCTGCCATCCACCACGCATCGCAAAAAATGTTTGACCCCTCACAATTGCCTGCAGCTCGTTAGCCACTAACTTTAATGCAACAAACGATGATTTACGAGCGTGGGGAGACGCCCAAAGGTTTATTTACAATCAGGTACGCGTTGCATCACCATATCCTTTCATTCACATTTCCATGAGGAACTCACATTCTTTTGATTTGAATTTACTACTCTTAGGAGAAATATTGGACGTGAGTACATTTGGGAATCCAGTTTCAAACAAGGCATCTTGTTTCATTGCTAACCTTATTATCAATTTTGATAGTTTTTGGAATTTCAGGCTTGGGAAACTTTCAACAGAAAACCTAACGCAAGGTTTCTCCAATACTTGGTCAGCTGTATTTCCATACCTGTTGATTGATGCCACCGAAACTCAAATTGAGTTACTTGCATCATCTTTATTTAGGTCTTACTTGGGAGCAGTTGAAGCAGGAATTTGGCCAAAAGATCCAAATGATTACTTCAACCCTTTTGTATGCCAGCCTTACTTGAAGAATTCAGATACCAGCAATGTCATCATATCTTGAATTGTCAGAAGAATTCAGAAACCACCAACGTCATCATATCTTGAATTGTCAAGTATTTACCTTTTTCCTCAGTACTCAAGATCAAAACGAAAACTAAGTGGGAATAATGATCCACAAGTTTTGCGGTTGAATTTCTTGATCTAGGCGTAGTCGTTCACAGTTGTTTTTTGCTACTTTAATGCAGCTTGCTTATAATGTATTGGATGTTTGGTTTCAAACTTTTTTCACTTTGGACAACAATGAAATCGCACATGCGCGAGATGTATGGCTTTACTATCACATGCTTTCTTCGCGTGCCATTAATCAAACTTGCTGCTCGGTTATTTTTGAGGAAGAAGAGTGTTGAAGACCACAATGCTGGCAAGAATCTCAAACCGACAATTTGATAGAAGTATAACCAAGCATAGAGAAAAGACCTGTTGCAAGGACTAGATTTAGCTACATGAATGGACTGTGTGCTACACTTGTCATCTGGGAGGAGTTGACCAGCTATGAATGAGGTTAATCATAAAAAATATGACGCTGGGTCAAAGACCCATCCAAATTGTTTAATGAAGCAGAGGTAGGTAATTCAAGGTGACCGAGACCTGTTAAGTTGATTCATCGATCAGGTTGTGCAAGGCTTGATCCTTTGCTACCAATGTAAGCGATGGGTTGGACACTTTCCAATTCACAAGTAAGTTAATGAAAAATATTAGCATCATCTTTGACGGAATACTTTTAACTAAAGAGTATGATTTGCAAACCTCATATCCATGTGGATTTTTGCGAAGATCTAGAGACAGGTACGTATTGATTTGTCACAAGAGCTTGAAATTAGCAGAGCAAATCACATCAAGCATCATAAACGCAGCACAAACAATTTTGATGATATTCTTCAGCTTCCCACCACTTTTCGAACTTTTCAATAGTGGTGACGATTTTCTTCCCTTTTGGTTTGTAATGTTTCTCTTCAATCTCTTTGGTCACGGTCTCGGCAACTTGACGTTGGTTATCATCGAGATAAAATATGACTGAGCGATATTGAGTTCCTCGATCAGGCCCTTGATGGTTATAATGCGAGGCATCATGGGTTCTATAAAACTGTAAAAATTCGAATCCAACTTGAATTGATTTACGAAAATAAAAATGACATAGATTAGACCATGTAGCTTGTGTAGTATGGATACTGACAAATTCAACCAAATCCGAATAACTGATTGCGTTTGGATCAAACTCAAGTTTAACACTCTCGGCATGCTGGGTAGTACCTTGGTAAGTGAAAACGACAGTTTTGGTGAAAATGGATCGTTCTTGATTTATGAATAGAACGGGGGCGAACCTGTACAGATTTGTTTATAGGTAGGATTGTTAACAGAACCCCCAGTGTAACCAACCTTCGAATCTAGTAAGCCTCTTCCATCACCAAAATGTTGACGAAAAATATGTTCAGTACCCCAAAAACACCCAGAAGCAAATATAGCTGTCTTGAAGAATGTTTAACGTAAAAAAATTGAATATGTGCAATTTTAAATTACTTTGTAAGCATTTTCTGATTTTTTTTGGAAAAGTTAAAAAGTCAAGAAAGTGTATCAGACCTGTTTGTTTTCAGATGAAGAAGCCATAGTTGATTTTTGTTTAAGTAATGACGAGTTGAGATTGGAGAGTGAAGGGATTGATATCCAACAGCCCAAGATGGATTGTCGTTGAAAGATTCTAATCCAGTGGAATGACATGAAGCAAGATAAATTCTCGGCTGATAGGAGGGAGAGAATCAAATCAGCTCAAAACTAGTGCAAAGGGGCCGCTTTGACAATATGAACATCATCCTTCATTCAATACCAGAAAGCTATGAAGCAAGAATCACTGATAACATATTCCTTAAAATAAATGTTTTGTGCATCAAAATTTTAGTTGGCCATGTGATCACTGGTACATCCACACGCCGCCTGAGCTCATGAGACAGATCTGACAAGGTCTCCATATCACATCAATGAAATCATGTGGGATGGATTGAGTGATTTTTGATTTTTTTTCTAGTCCCTTAATTGGTATATATTATTCATTGCTCAGCTGTGCCATTACATAATTAACACGCTACATACATAGCTTGATTATCTACAATCGTTTCAATGTGTAAAGCACTCGCTTTGAGGTGGAGATACGCTAATAACATCAATACGTTTCAAGATTAGGAAAAACTAAATATCTTATCCAACCATGGGTATCACTTCAGTAACCAATTCTCCCCATACACAATCCGCTATGGTTCTTGAAATAGATTAGTCTTGTCTCATCGACGTTTTTAACTGGATTTTATGATATGAAACAATCCTTGAGTTGTCAATTTTCCGAATAGATTGAAACGTATCAGTATCACCTGACTCTGAAATTCAAGACAGCATTCATTCCCCATCATACTCTTTCTTCCCCGGTCTCGGTTATATATCTTCTCTCTTTTCATCTGTGGGATCAAGGAAACAGCCCTCAAGTTCCATTTCAAAATTCCGTCATCATGAAAACCCCCCTTGGTATAGGCTCTACAGCCGCAGTACTATACATTTTGTCAAATATTAGTCATGTTCAGCTTGCCACAACCAGTCCATCTGAAAACCAAAATCAATCTTACAATCCCCAGATTGAAGGATTGACCGTTCAACCATCCACCGTAGCAAATGGTCTCAGAATCAATAGCAACAGTCTCATTTCCAACTTCGACTTTGAGATCATACAACCTCCCCCTGGTTATGAAGAGTGGACTTCACCCGTAGTGTTCGTATTTTTAGGCTCGCTTTCCCTTCTTTTCCCATGATTATGGCCTCAATCGCGCTAATTGATCTTTCACATTCAACCTGATCTGTTCTTACCATTTCAAAAATACTGCATCCCACACACAATCCAAAACTATCACTCTTAGTTTGCCGGCACCAGTTCAATCGGGGTTATCGCCTTGGTCCGAATCAATAGTCCGTGCTAGAGCCTTTGTGGCTCAACTAACTATTGAAGAAAAAGGTGCGTATTTCAACACATCAAAAAAGTTCCTCTGATCCTTCAATGTGTTTGGTTCCGCGCTAACATGGATTCAATAATCATGTTCCCTATGTCTTGAACTAATTGTTCAAATTTTTTAGTCAACTTGACTACTGGCGCAGGCACGCAAGGCAGATGTGTCGGAGAAACGGGAACAGTACCTAGATTGGGTTTTAATCAGCCGATTTGTTTACAAGATGGCCCTGTTGGCATACGGTATACAGATTTTAACTCCGTCTTTCCTGCTGCAATTAACGTCGCCGCCACCTTCGACAAACAACTCATGTTTAAGCGGGCCCAAGCAATGGCAGAAGAGTTCAGAGGCAAAGGCGCGAATGTCGTACTTGGTGAGCAGCATGTTTTGAAAAACGCTCTTATGATTCAAATGTAGTGACAATTCATTTTGTTGAACCTTCCACCCCTCTTTGTTCACGCATTGCAGCACCTATGACCAATTTGATGAGAACTCCCCAGGCTGGTCGGGCTTGGGAAGGTATGTAGGCAAACTTTAAAGCTGATATACATTCACAAGGTCCATTGATCCGGTTTTTTCATGTCCTTTACACATTACCTCAGGTTACGGATCCGATCCTTATCTTTCCGGAGTTGCTACAGTACAGTCAGTGCTCGGTATTCAATCCACCCGAGCATCGGCTTGCGTCAAGCATTATATTGGCAATGAACAGGAGCATTATCGCGGGGGCAGTGGCGCCACGGCATCTAGCTCCAACATTGATGATCGAACTCTTCGTACGTGGTTTCTTTTCATATCTTGCCCAACCTGGAAGCTAATTTTCTTTCAAATTATGACAGGCGAGCTTTATGAATGGCCTTTTGCTGAAGCAATCCATGCCGGAGTCGATTATATCATGTGTTCATACAATCGAGTCAACCAAACTTATGCTTGTGAAAACTCAAAACTTATTAATGGAATTGCCAAAGGCGAACACAAATTCCAGGGTGTTATGGTGACCGATTGGGCAGCCGCAGAATCAGGTGTGAGAACTGCTCTGGCTGGCACCGACATGAACATGCCTGGGTTCATGGCGTATGGCCAACCCTCCGAACCCAACCCTTCCACTGCCAACGGCTCTTATTGGGGTTTGAGGATGATCGAAGCAGTCAAAAATGGGACGGTGCCAATGGAGCGACTCGATGACATGGTCACTCGTGTTATTTCGACCTATTACAAGCAAGGACAAGACAAGTCTGATTATCCCAAACTGAACTTTATGAGTATGGGTCAAGGCACTCCCGCAGAGCAAGCAGTCTCAAACCATCACGTCAATGTACAGAAAGATCATTATCTAATTATCCGACAGATCGCAACTGCTTCAACGATCCTACTGAAGAATGTAAACCACACCCTGCCTTTGAAGTCTCCGGATAAAATGAGGTCAGTTGTTGTAGTTGGAAGCGATGCAGGCGACAATCCGCAAGGACCCAACTCTTGTGTGGATAGAGGATGCAATCGTGGCATTCTTGCTATCGGCTGGGGCTCCGGCACGGCCAACTTTGCCCACCTGACAGCACCGGCCACTTCCATTCAAAACTATTTGTTACAATCCAACCCAACTATCACCTACCGTTCAATCTTTGACGACTATGCTTATGATGAAATTGCAAAAGCTGCCTCCACCGCTGACGTATCGATTGTACACGTCAGCTCTGACTCGGGAGAAGGCTACCTCACCGTTGAAGGCAACCAAGGCGATAGAAGCAATACTAGCTTGTGGAACAAAGGGGATGAGTTGATTCTTAAAGCTGCTGAAGCCTGTAATAATGTAGTAGTTGTCATTCATTCAGTTGGGCCGGTTGACATGGAAGCTTGGATTAACCATCCCAATGTGACAGCTGTTTTGTTGGCTGGATTGCCCGGTCAAGAAGCTGGCAGTGCAGAAGTTGATGTATTATGGGGGTCAACAAACCCAGTTGAGTATCTCCTCTAGCTTTTTTGAAAAATCAACGTCGCCTGATCCTTTATCACATTCTTGTCATTGCTTGTAGTCAGGAAGGTTGCCCTACACCATCGCAAAGAAGCCCTCAGATTACCCCGCTGAACTACTTTATGAATCTAACATGACGGTTCCCCAAATCAATTACTCCGAGCGATTGAACATTGATTACCGACACTTTGATACCTATAATATTGAAGTGAGTGGTACTCACTACCTGAGCTGATGATCTGGTTTTTGCTAATCCTAAATACCCAATCTTTCTACAGCCTCGTTTTGAATTTGGCTTTGGTTTATCTTATACAACATTTGCATGGAATTCATTGAAATTTTCAAGTTCTTTCCAACTGCAAAAAACCTCACCTGTCATTGTACCACCTAACCTGGATCTATATCAAGATGTTATTGAATTTGAGTTTCAGGTCACTAATTCTGGTCCATTTGATGGCAGTGAGGTTGCCCAAGTAAGCTCTTATAAGTCTTTCTCTCACTATGATATCTAATCTTTTGGCGCTGTAATGTTTTGCCGATGGCTGACTCTTTCTGTGTTGTCTAGCTATACGTTGATTTTCCCAATCAAGTCAACGAACCACCGAAAGTACTGAGAGGATTTGAAAGAGCGTACATACCCTCAAAGCAATCCAAAACCATTGAAATTAAGCTCAGAGTGAAAGACCTATCTTTCTGGTTAGTCCATTATTGTTTTCTTTGTCGTATTTGTTCAAATCAAAATTCTAAATTGCTCACCAACGCTTTATTTTTTCTTCTTCACCGTTTCATACAGGGATGTCATCACGCAATCCTGGCAAATTCCCGATGGAAAGTTCAATTTCATGATTGGAAGCAGCAGCAGAAAAATCATTTTCACACAAGAAATCAGCTTGCAGCATTCCCATATGTAGTAGCCTTGTTTTCTTACTGTCATGCGCAAATATTGTATCTGTTTGATCATCTTTTTCCCCCTTTTTTCAACTATCTTTTTCACTCTTCCCTTTCAAATGGATTTTCCTTTTCACGCCAATGGGTTTTTGTAGTAAATACTATGTACGTATATCCTATGCACACCACTAATGATTGTAAATAATCACTGGGATCCACAACAATCTGGGTGCACGAAAAGTTTCTTTCAACCGTTCCGAAACGCTTTTAACCTGCAAGAACGTCATAACAGCGTGTGAGGTTTGAGAAGAGCTTCCCCAATTTTTTTTCAATAGGTTTCAACAGACATGCTTTGGCTAGAGAATGAATTTTTCAAACCTCCTAGGCCCATTACTGATGTCTCTCCAAGCATTCATTTGTCCTAAAAACTAGGAATAGGCCCCGTCGGATACGGGAAGCCTACCGGCGGGTACGGTGGTTTATCCGCGGGTATACCCGCCCCCCGGGGGCAACCATTTGGCCGCCCGACTTTTTACCCGCTGAGTACGGGAATATCTGCTCCAATCGGGAATTTGGCCCAATTTTTTTTTTTCTATATAACAATATTAGTATTACAAATGATATTCCTTATCAACCACCACAATCCCGATCGGCCATCCAACCCCCCCCCCCCCCAAAAAATCCCACCTTTTATATTTTCATTTCCTTCTTCTTAAATTTAAAAATAAATTCTTCTCCACCACCACGTTCCCGCCTTTTTTTTCTTCTCATATCTTTTGGCATCCCGCCCATCCACCCAGACCATCCCCTCACTTGGACTCTCAATTCCATCTTCATTCTCATGCCCGCACCCCATTGTCTTCAAGATTTGAATAGCGGTTGAAATGTAACCAACTTACCTGTCAGTGTTATCAGCCCAAGTCTGTCCTCCCACAACTGAAATCAAGGCCCAGGTGATGGAGGACCCTAGTGTATTAACTAGCTCAAACACCATGACACCGACTCATGCAGTACCTCAGCGAAGCTGGGTATGGACTTATTTCATTGTCCAACCCAATCACAAGGCTCGGTGCACAGTTCCCATTGCCCACGGTAAGCCGTGCAACAAGGCTTTGACTCGAGACAAAACCAACTGCACCAAGTTGATGATTGAACATCTCACTTGGATGAACAACATAGAGGACCCAAAAAAAAGGACCAGAGCCAAAGCATCATCAGCAGCCTCTTCAAACGGAAACACGTGGAGAGCCAAGTTCGCTTTTCAATTTTTCATCTCACTTCTTTCATTTTTTCAGCTTTAAATTTTAAAATTGTGATTTTTTTTTTAATTATTTTAAAATTATACTTACTGACAAATCATCATTTTTCTTATTTTTTGGTTTAATTCTGTTTGGATTTCTAGGTGGAGCTCAATCCGCAGACCTTTAAAAGGCTGCTTGCAAATCTTCTTGCATCTGCTGACCTCCCCTTCTCGTTTGTTGAAAACGAGGAATTCATTCGCTTAATGGAGGTCTTAAATCTGCGTGTTGTGGAAAGATAAATCGTGTCCGCACACGATTTTGACTCTCCGCAGGTTCCAGAACTTGATGATTCCGCTTAGATGGACTGATGGACCAAGATCTAAGAGAAACTTACGCTCTCGACTAAGAACCCCAAACAAGTTGGCCCTTTCTTATTCCTCGCGCTTCCGCAGTTTCCCTCCCTAAGAGTCCTGGTCAGTGATCTTCCCGCTAAAGAAAATGAAGGTTGAAGTTTTAACGTCTGATACTCTAAAGTAATCTGCTCTGATTGCGTTAATCTGTGTTAATTCCCCTAAAAAATATGATGATGTGTGTATTATATATCCTATGATATGCTATATAAAATCATAATCCCCCTATTTACAACTTTTTCCCTCCCTTCCCATCCCGCGCCCGATTCCCCCGATTCCACCCTTCCTTCC
>JNCO01008640.1:0-11292 GCA_000785685.1 Uromyces viciae-fabae | reverse complement strand
TGTTGTTATTTTCTCAGTTATGAATTCCCTTTTTAGCAATTCAGATTTATTCAAAAATCTCTAAAATTCTAATACCAGAAGTTCTTGTGTGATTGACTATCATTCAATACTATATTTCTCATATCTTACACAGTACAATTGTATCTTTTTATCATACCATTTTGATAATGATGGTATAGTAGTGAACGTTTGGCAATGTCACAATTTTTTGCTCAGAAAATTGCTGAGTTTTTTATTGGTAAATTTGCCACCATTATCACTGTGGTGCCTCTTGAGCTGGCATCCGGTTTTTTTTTTCTAATTGTTTAATAATGGCCACCAATGCATCATTATAATCTGATTTCTGTTTAATTGGCTTTACAGGCACATAAACAGTGGCTGCATCTTTTAAAGTCAGAACATATTTGGGCCCACCTATTGAAAAGATTTTAAATGGTCCAATGAGATCCATAGCCATGATTTCCAATTTTTTAATTTCACTCCTTGTTGCCTCAAAAGGATTACTCTTGGGGCTTTTACTGATTTTACAGACAGGGAAATGGACATTACCAGGAGGTAGCTTTTGTGGTAGACCAAGATTGGTATTCTCTTTAATCATAAACCTGAGTGTACGCAAGCTAGCGTGACCAAAGACTCCATGCCATAGGAACAGCTGTTTTTTGTCTTTGGTAAGGGCTTCTGGCTGCCAGTTATATCTATCAAAATTAATAACTGGCTCAATAAATGGATTGAAAATGGTAGAGTTTAAAAAGAAATTTTTAGTAAAAAAAGAAGTCAAAGAAACTGGAGTTTTATTTGAGAGAGAGAGATTCACTTTAGGAAAAAAGGAAGAGGAATCTTGAGAGATATCATTCTAGACCAAAGGAACATTTTTATCATTTTATTTAATTTTTTGAGAAGGAACAAATGAATAGGAAACAGAAGAATTTTTTTTTTTCATTTTCATTTTTTATTCTTATCAGACACAAGAAATTTATAGGAAAAAGGAGGCGCAATGTGATGAAGATTTGGAATTGTTTGAGAATCTTGAATTTTTGATTGATCAGGTATCAATGAAAAATATTGAGACAGATAAGAATTTGAATATGGCCCAGCAGTCAGAGATGAAACGAATGAGTTGGGTAATAATTGAAATGGAATAATCCGTTGATTTTTTTTTATATTGAATAGACTTACCAGGAATAACTGTGACTTTTGGTTATATATTTTGAATGTGTCTTTCTGTGTATCATACAGAAATTAGGAATTACCTTTCAATAGAGCGGCAAGTGAAAGAAGGGTAGATCTAGCTTGCTCAGAAAACCAGAGCATGGCGTTTCAAATCGATTCTATTTGACTATCTGGTATTTGATTTGATTCGAATCAAATTTGCCCATTTTGTTCTTTTTTTCGAATACTTTTTTGAATAGTCAGTAGTTTTTTTTTTTTTTTTTCAGTTTAGAATTTCTGAATAGTTATTTCTTTTGTTTAGGGAGCCCCCTGGGGTATTTTTGAGCCACTACACATGCGCAGCACATATACATAAGTCAATGAGGGGCCAGGGCCGAGGCACCCCTATCGCTGATTTTTCCGATTCCCCAAGTCCGATCAATCCAAGAAGCATCAAGTTTCAACATCAACATTACTCGTGAATCTTTTCAATTTCCATTCCTGAACCCTCGAGTAGAAGAATGTACTAACACCCTAATTTTTAATATCATTCTTTTTTAATTTAATATGTTGAGTGCAAAGAAATCAGCCGACAATCTTGATTCTTCGCCGTTCGGTTTGACAATGAGCCATTCTCCAAGCCAGTCGACTCCCATTGAACCCCCACCAAGCTCCATAAGTCACGCGGAGCCGTCACACTCACAACTCCCAGCCAGTGCCAGCAACCAATCGGCCAAATCCGCCAAGCAAGTGTCCTTAGGTGTTAACCAATCTATCACAGCCTTGTTGTTTTTTGGAAAGCTTGGACATGACAGCAAGAAAAGGTGTTTGATCGACGGTTGCGGGGATACCCTTGTGATTAGCAAAACTACTAAGACAAACTTAGTCAATCATGTCGCTCGCAAACACCCCGCCTAATGGAAGCTTGCACTCGAAGTTGGCGAAAGAAACACCTATCCCAATCTGAAGGAAAGCAAAGGGAAATCCGGAGGGTCTGAAGGGTGTTTGATCGACGGTTGCGGGGATAACCTTGTGATTAGCAAAACTAATAAGACAAACTTAGTCAATCATGTTGCTCGCAAACACCCCGCAGAATGGAAGCTTGCACTTGAAGTTGGCGAAAGAAACACCTATCCCAATCTGAAGGAAAGCAAAGGGAAATCCGGAGGGTCTGAAGGACCCCTCCAGCATATTATGAGAAAATCTAGGCAATAGAATTTTGAGAACGACCTCATTAACTGGATCATCGAAGATCAGCTATCATACGCAAAAGTGAAGTCCCTCAAATTCTTGAAGATGATCCAAGGACTTGACCCCGGAATCTCGATTATGAATGAAACAACTGTCTCACAAAGAATAAAGACCTTCTACGCTGAAAGCAAACCTCTGGTCTTCAACTACTTGCAACAACAAGCTGACAAGTTTTTGTTCACAACCGATATATGGCCTTCCACTGGTGGAACCCCTTACATATCGCTTATCTGATCTCAAGAGAATGGAAGGCGGTTTCGGCAACCATTGGCTTCCAAGCCTTCCGAGAACAGCATACTGGCACAAATATCCACGAAAAGATCCTTCATATACTTGAAGATTTTTTCATCAGTCATGATTTCACCTCCTCTACTCCGGGCCACAACAAACGGAAGGCAATTCAAATTTCTGACTCCTCTAGCTCTGAAGCTCAGTCTATATCAGGTTCCGATAACGATAACAATGACCAAGATGAAAACATGGAAGATTTGGAGGCTATCAATTCAGGGGCCCACAAACTCGATCTCTCGTATCTTGGAAAACGGGTTTTAGCAATCACTTTGGATAACGCTTCCAACAACAATAAATTTATTCAAACCTCTCTCGATACAAAGCTTTTAGACACCCCAGAAGCTCACATTCGATGCTTTGCGCATATCCTGAACCTCGTTGCTGGTGAGGTACTCAACGTGGTCGAAGATTCTTTAACCAAACTTTGAACGATTATATTACATATCCGCCAATCTGACCAAGTCTACAAATCATTTCAAGAACTGTGCGAGCAAAACGACATCAAGCCGCTGAAGCCAATCATTAACAATGCGACTCAATGGAATTCAACTTATGATATGCTTGATCTAGCTCTTATTCAACAACCAGCGCTGGAAGACCTCCTCAACTCTTACAAAAAATCTAGGAACAATAAGAAAAATAAGTCCAACAACCAAAAAATAAAAAAAGAGAAGATCCCAAACGAAGGGGAAAGGGAAATCTAGGGGAGGAAAATCTCAAGTTGTGGATGCGGTGAAGGCAGTAAATGATGGAAAAGCTCGCCAGATGGTCAGGAGGTTTCTATTCTTGTTTATTGTCCTTTTCGTCAGACTTCCAGTTACAATTTACTCATCACTTTTTTTTATCAAATAGGATCCAATATCCGATGATGAGTGGAAGCTTTTTGAATGGATCCATACCTTCCTCAAAAAGTTTCAGCAAGCTTTGATTGATACCCAAGGGGAATTCTATGCGACACTCACGATCGTTATTCCGTGTTACACCGCATGGATGGACCACTGTAAGCAGAAAATTGAAGAGTTCAAGAAGTCCCGAGGACCATCCGAATCGGTCATGGTTGATGCTGCCAATGCCGCTCTTGAGAAACTTCATGGTTATTATTCTGTACACTCCGAGCATTCAGTCCTTGCGGTGGTATTGGACCCTCGATTCAAACTCACTTTCTTCGAACAACAACCATTTGATGCTGACAAAGAAGAATCTGAAGAGACAACTACACAGATCCAGTTCAAAGATGAAGCTTTGAAGATCTTAAGATTGGCTTACAGCAAATACTCTACACGCGCAAATGAAGAAAAAGAAAAAGTAAGCAAATCGACTACAAACAACTCGACTCAACGAAAAAAAAAAGAAAAAGGAAAAGAACAGTTCCACCCATTGCAAAACTACAAGAAAGCAACAAAGGGCCCTTCAAGTAACAATGAAATCTTGACTTACCTCCAAATTTCCGAGCCACCATTCGAAAAAGACATCATCGAATGGTGGAAAGAGAACCAATTTTTGCTTCCAACATTGGCGCTCATCGCCAAGGACTACTTAGCGATTCCGGAAAGTTCAGCAGCGAGTGAACATGTATTCTCACAGTCCGGTAACTTGGTCACTGTGAAAAGGGTGGCTCTCTCAGGTGACTCAGTAGAAGCTAATATGTGTATGAGGTCTTGGCTACGTGGAAATATGGTTGAATTGGCAAATCAATTTATGAAAGAAGTTAATTAATTTAATTAGTATGCACTGTATGAGTGGGCCAGTGGCCAAATATTTAGTTACTTACAGCAATTCAATTATCTTGAACATTTACAAAAAAAAAAAAAACAAAAAAAAAAAGAGAGAGAGAGTATTCGAGTATCTGAGAATATTAGAATATTAAAAAAACGATATTCGAAGCCTCCAAAAAAGGCTTCAAATAGTGTAACGCCATGCCCTGCAGAAAGCAGCACATCACAGAGAATTACTGTTGTCCATCTGGTAATTGGAACTTAAGGTCTCCAATTCCAGAAATTGTTGTGCTACACCCTTGATTAGCTACATTGAGAGGAATAGGAGAAGAAAAAGAACAAAAATTATGGAGGAAATGACGTTTACGTATGAGCCCATGTGAGGCACTGGAGTCAATGATATGAAAATCACTTAAATCTTGATCATGGATGTTCAGATTTTGAAAGTCCACATCAGTGAAATCATAATCTACTTAACCAATATCCAGTTTATTGGCACTGACCCCGCTTTGAGACTGATTTGATTGAGAAGATCTTTGTGAAACTGGAGGATTGCTGCATTAATAACTGCTTCTGGGATGAGACACATACCTATCAGCTTATCTGTTCTCATGAGGTGGTAGACTTTGGAAACAATTCAGAAATTGAAGTTGGTTGCAAGGCGGGGGGGGCAGTGCCAAAACCACTAGATTGGTTTGTTGATGTTGGTCTGATGAGTGGATTTGGATTTGAGTTGTTGAGGTTGACAGGTGGGTAAACAGATCCAATGATCGAAAGGATTTGAGATTGCTGACTATTCAATGGATTGTTGTCTGTACCAAAAAAATTGCTTGCTGAAGTTTTCCGGTCTGGCTCTTTGAGGACAGTCACATAGGAAATGGCTAGTCAATCCACATTGCCAGCACTGATGAAACAAGGCAGCATAGTAGTCAAAGTGGTCTGGAATATTTGCATCAGGAGTTTCTGGTACAACCAGTACTGACACTGCCAACATATTTGGTGGTATGGCACTAGTAATTGGGGTAGCAATGGTTTGATTGGTGTTACTGTTTGCTACCTGCTGACAGCAAATTTCAACTTGATGCATCACTTCATCAACAATTGCTTCCAACTTATTCTTCTGAACTAGGTCTTCAATCCTTCTTTTGAACATTTCACGGATTGATCCATCACTTCTAGCTGCCGCTTGAACTATGAAAGATGCTTGAACTATGAAATACATAAAGGAATCTGAATATACTTTGAAATTAATTGCCTTCCAGTCTGTCATCAAATTTCAAAGATGAGAAGACATGGCCACAGTGTCTAGTTTAAAATTATGAAACGTTGTTCAGATATTTGTTTGATCAGCCTGAGAAACAGTTTTAAACTTCTTGTGAATTGTCCAAAAAATCATCTGGGCACTATCAAGGTCTTGTAAGTCGGAAACTAGTGAGATATGGACAATTTCTAGGATAATGGCTCTTGCCACACGCTCAGTGAATGGATTAGTGTTTTATTTAAAATAAAATTCATCAGCTCCTAAATGATTGCGGGAAATTGCCCTGATGTATTTAAGCCATGACACATAGTGTGAGGCTGTAAGACTACACTAGTGTACCTCTATTGCCTTTTAGGCTGTGGTACACTAGACACAATGAATAAATATAAATTTATTATATGTTTTTTAGAGTCCTTATAAAGTATTGCTACTATTAAGCAGGGCTTGTTCTCAGCGGAGAACATTCACCCAATGCCTGGCAAGCCTAGCAACTGGGGAGCCCCTTTTTTCAGCAGGGGAGGTAGAAAGGGTCTTTCCCTAACTAGCTATAGCTTTCTGTTCAATTGGAATTATATAAATATAACTCCAATTGACAGAATATTATATTTTAAGCGGCCCAGCCCTCAAATAGAGGGGAGTGCAGCTGCAGTAGGGGAGCTAGTATTGATATAGAAATGTGAGAAGAACTGAAAGTCAGAGAAGGGGGTTTTACCTTTAATTTGACTGAAGTTATTTTTCTCTAAGATTTTCTATTAATAAATATTATCTGAGTTTTTATGGGCGGAGTAAGAAGGGGTATTTATACCTTCACTTCAA
Organism: Uromyces viciae-fabae; assembly: GCA_000785685.1. Taxonomy (NCBI): domain Eukaryota; kingdom Fungi; phylum Basidiomycota; class Pucciniomycetes; order Pucciniales; family Pucciniaceae; genus Uromyces; species Uromyces viciae-fabae. The sequence continues at coordinate 4,809 of JNCO01008640.1, read as the reverse complement.
TACTCAGTCATTTTTTCAGATTTACTATGAATTCTTTGCAGAATTCTTTCATGTGTTGAAAGAATGACATCATTTTTTCACATTTATTGGAATATTTTTATCAAAGTAAATTATTTACCTGAATAAAAATTAATTTATGAAAATTAATCTTTCAAAGAGGGGAGATTAATTTAAGTAAAATCATCATAATAAATAATTTACCTTGATAATTTTCTGTTTATGAAAATTAATCTTTCAATTGAGGAAAATTCATTAAAGCTTAATTTTATCTTGTAAGTGGACAGTTATTTTCCATTTACAAATGCATTTTTCTATAATTTTGATAAAAAGTAGTTTTATGACATCAAGGGGAATTGAATCTGGGTTTCTGGTGTGGAATTTTATTATTAAAGCTGTTGCTTAACTTCTATACTAAAGCACTGTTATCTTAACTCCCCTTTTTTGGTATATTTATTAGAATAAATAAAAGTATAGAAAATATAAAATAAATAAAATTAAAATAAAATGATTGCAGCTTCTCTGGATTATGTTGATAGTCTCAGATGCTGACACATAGTTGCCACCATCTGCCATTAATCTTTTCTCAGCTGTGATAATAGATCTTGTGTTTTGAATTGATTTACTAATGATTTTGCTTTGCTCGGACTGCCTGATGAAAGCATTTATGTGATGCTCCATTTGAGCCTCATTGGCTAGTTCTGGTTGAGTCCTTGCTGCAGGTGCTTGATTTGCTTGATTCATCATGTGCGGATGGGGTGCCCGGAAAGTGTTGTAAGCTACCACATTTTCCGACTGATTCATTTTTGATTGAGTTGATTGACCAGCCAGAGCGTACATTGGAGGAGCTGTAGGAAGATGGATTTCAGAGTAAATTTTCCTAAAATCATTGGCTGAACTGGACGCAGTCCTTCTAGGAGGTGTGTCTGGAAGATCAGTCTTGGATAATTGGTCGTCAGATGGTTGGTATCCTGCACTGATAATTTCAAAATGGTATGATTTCTAGAGCTAGGGTTCATAGGCAGAATTGAAGAGGACATGGATTCACAGACTACAATATACTCATCAAGATATACCAGGTTGGGATATTATATACGGAGGAAAGAGTAACTGGGACTAGCACTACCCAACTGTTGAATTATGACACCATATATACTCTGCCAAGAATATATACTTAAGACAATGGGCTACACCATCTGTGTTTCTATTCAACGTCTGATAGCAATAGAGATAGAGAGTAGGATTGGGGCACAGAGAGGGATAAAAAAAGAGAAAACCCTTAATATCTTAGTAAATATACAAAGTCTATGAATACAATGTATGATTAATTCTGATATGTGGCTAAAGGTGATAAAAGTTTGATTCAAGATGATAGTAACTAATCGAAAATCAACTGAAAACGGGTCAATTACGCTTGATACGGAGTTACCCTTGGATAATGATAGAAACAGGTTGATTACACCCTATCCTGAGCTACCTTAAAAAATTGTTTTTTAAGGAAAAGAGCTCATAATCTGTAGTGGAATGAAGCGGAACAACAGTGTAGTTTCATTCCATCACGGATCAGAAACCAATTTAACCTGGTCTGGGTGGATGTGAAAGGTCTGTGACATCTCTGTGTCACAAAAAAATCAACTCATAGCTACAACCCTAAATAGGACTAGACCCCAAATAGCCCGTATTTGGACATTCCCGGTATCCGGACCAGCGGCAAAGATTAGCGGGATGTGATTTTTTGGGAAAAAAACCATTGGGTATGGATCAGGGAAAATGGTGGGAGGTTATGCTCAACTTGTTGGGTATTTTGGTTATCATAGTGAAAACACTGGCACAATAATTTATTTTTGATATTTCAATTCTTGGTCAAATCACCAGACATAAATGAGACTTTTTTTATATTTTTTTTTCTTTTAAATAAACAAGAGGTTTTTTAGTTATAGTACAATTTTTTTTCTCTTTTTTTTTTTTTTTCAAATCAACAAGAGGCCATTTATTACATTTATTTTTTTTCTGTTGATTTTTATTTGTTTTATTGAGAAAAAAAAATAGAAAACCATTAGCTTGTTTTGGTATCGTCTTCCACCTCCTCCTCAAAATATTTGGCCTTTCTCGACCACTCCTTCAAGCATAGGAGCTGCTCAATGGAGTTTGGATCCAAACTGTAGCGTTGAGTGCCAATGACAGATTTTGCTTGAGAGAAAATCCTTTCCAACAGTGCACTTGTGGCTGGAATGGCAAGGTGGAACTTTGCCATTTTGCCCAAGGAAGGGTAGATCTTCTTACGGGATTGCCAATGTCAGCCTGCTACAATGTTGAGCATGCCAACATAAGCAAAACATCTAAATAAAAAACATTAAAAATAAAAATAAAACAAAAACAAAAAGAAATTAAAAGAAATAGAGAAAATATAAAATTGCTCCCATTTAGAGTGAAGAAAAGTTAATTATTACTTCATTTTTGGATTCCTTGGGTAAAAATAACCCTAGTCACCCATCAGAAGTACTAATAAAAAACTAGTCCTTCTATCTTAAAAATAGATAAATACATTTTTAGATAGAAATAAGAGGACATAGAAAGCAGGTGTGGTGTATAGTTTAAGAGATATGTGCATAATTGCGTTGAAATGTCTAAGTGTCAAATGGCGCGGATGCTGACATAATCCAATTCATGAGAAAAGGAAGCGGCCTCTGAACTGGCTTATATAATCCTAATTCTCCATTCACGCGGGCCTGGATGGGCCAAAACTGTGTTGTTTCGATTTAATAGATAATATAGTCCCACACTATTTAAAAATACTCAATAGCATCTAGACACTTCTCCCCGAGGAATTATATATTTTTCCCGAGTAATTAAGTATGAAGTCAAACTATAAAAAATATAAATAACCGATTTTAAATAAATTTGAATGGAAATACAGAATTTCCAATATTTACTGAACTACTAATAATCCACGGTAGTTAGCAAAAATCATAACTTCTCATGCAGAAAAGTTATTTCAAATCTGAATCTATAGAAAGTAAGTATAGATGACGCTTTGTTTAGGATAAATTACACGTCATCATGCTTTATGTCGAACAAAATTCATATTGCCCACAGAATCCTCTAAAATGGCAATATAAATACCTGTCATTACAATGTATATAAAATTACCAATCTATTGAAAATTATATTACAAAGTTATTGGAAATATACAGTTCTCAAGGCAGGACGGAGGTATTCTTGAAATAAAAATTTCATCATAAGAACTCTTTTCAATTAGAAGTTCTCATGCCTACAGAACCCGTCAAAAATAGTGTAAAACACTTACAACACTCATGAGACATTTACACAAACTATCAGAGCGCCTCAAGCGGATCCCAGACAATATAAAAGGACCTCTCTCTACGCTCTTTCCCCCATCATCATCCAGTTACACCATTGTTATACATTACTTAAGCCTAAAACATCTAGTCTTCGAAGTATCTTAACACCAGTAACTCATTATATTGATCTCCACCATCTCTCTACAACTTCAACTGCCTGCTTTAGCCAACCAGGACGATCAGTTTCTCTCTCTCTAGTGGATATATAGGTTAGTAAGTACCTCATTTCTCTTATATTTTATTATCTAGTTGAAATAAACTAGTATATTGGGCTTTAAAACACCCCTGCACCGCAGGCCCCAAATATAAGGGCATTCAAAACACCCCTGCGACGCAGGCCCCTTGAAATAAACCCAGCAGGGCATTAAAAACACCCCAGAGGCTCTGGCCCCTGCTTTAAAAATATTTATTTAAATATTAATAAAATAAATATATTATCATATCATATAATTATTTCTAAAAATAATCAAACCAACTTGAATCTTGCACCCTGTATAGCTAGAAGGATCACTCCTTGGAATTACAGAGGCTGACAGCCAATACTTGAGGATGTCCGTGCTGGGGGTCTCATTTGTTTCACCCATGTAACAATGGATCTCGGCTTCCAAATCCAACTCATCATGCTTGCCATAGATATTGTCTTCAAATGTGTTTTGCGCTTTTAAAAATTTCTTCTTTGTGGGCTTTGAAGCTGGTAATAGTGACTGGTCAAATGCCTTGGCTTGTAATTTGAATTTGGCAAGAGATGCATTGGGAGAAAGGTCAAGACCCAATTTTTGGCAAATCAAAGTGTAGTTTTTTTGATATAGTGCAGCTTTATGCACAGATCCAGTATCATTGCACACAATGGTGCTGGTTTCTCTAAAGTGGTGATAAGGTATTGTTTCAATTTATCAATCATCTGCTTAGCCGGAATCAAAAGTTGAGAAGAATCCAAGTTTTTTTTTTTTTCCACCTTGACCATGTTTTTGAGGAGCAAAATGTAAAGTGGTATGGAAAAGTTAAGCATTGGATAAGTTGATCTACATAGTATTTCTGTAACCTTGTGGAGTGTTTTCAGAAATGCCATCATTTCCTCAGCCTGTTGCCACTCCACATCTTTGAGGCTGTACTTTGAGGTATCAGAGCAGGCACAGTACATGTTACATGCCTCCTTGAGTTCAATGGCTTGTTTGAGCATGAGGAATGTCAAATTCCAGCAAGTTGAGACCTCCAGGATCAGAGACTTGGTTGAAGGGGGATTGATTTGAGAGATGGTTTCATTGCCATTGTCTTGAGTCGGAGGGGCAGGGGAAGCCATCTTGATTGCCGATTGAAACGCCTCACGGCGTTGAGGGGAGCCACATATGTAGGTGGAAAGCCCATGGATACAAGAGATTATTGTTTTTAAATTAATACCAACGGAAAATGGTTTGCCATTGCTGGTGTGAGTCTCATAAACCAAATACGG
>JNCO01008639.1:0-11295 GCA_000785685.1 Uromyces viciae-fabae | reverse complement strand
TAAAAATGAAAATAAGAACAAAAAGAAAAAGAAAAATAAGAATAAAAATTAAAATTAAAATTAAAATTAAAATTAGAATAAAAATAAACATAAAAATAAGAGAAAAGAGTAAAATTGAAAGGAAAGGAAAATGCAAAAGAATGCACTAGTTAGTTTTTCATTCTTTTTAAGTTTTATTTCTTTTATCATTTGATTTTAGATCTATATCATGATCAATTATTGATGATCATGATGTAATTTTTAGATTTGATAATCTTTCATGCATTGTGAAATTTCACAAGTGCATTTTTGAGTTATTTAAAATTTTAACTCACTTCTTTTTAATTTAATAAACTTTAATTTTATTTTATTTCTGGTGAGGTTAGGAGAGGATCCTTATAATAAAACAGACATGCAAAGAAACTAGAAACTAGACCAACTACTGACCTGCCCACACCACGCCTTGAAAAACACTGCCGTCTTTTTCTTTTAAAAACATGTCAATCTCAGTTCCACAATCAAATTGCCCTTTATCTTCTGGCTGATACGCCACAGCTGGATCAATTATACTCAAAATCAAAACTTTACTCTGGAATTGATTATCTTTTAAAAAATCACTATTTTTTCATGTGTTTTATACATACAAGTGACCCACTCACCCCCTTCCTGTGGATATTATCCCACTTGTACACCACCTTTTGTGCACTATTTGTGTTCTCATTGAGCAATAAATTGGCCATAGAGTTGTTTGCTTTTCCCTATCTCACTCATGACTCTGCGTAGCTAGAGGGAGATGGGTTCCTTGGCATTGCATGAACTGAAAAATAATTCCATATTGAAAAACACAAATTTGTGCTTTTCAATGGAAATATAATTTTCAAATACAAATTAAAATCAACCTAAAACATACTTGAAATATGACAGACATGCTTCTGGAATACATCTAAGATAAAGCTAAGATATATCATGGATACACAAGAGCCAACTGCATGCAGTTGGCACACTATTTTCTGTGGTGTAAGGAAGATACAATTAAAAGCTTGATTCAATTAAATTCAAACTTAGAAATCAACAATGCTAGATATAACTTCATCTTAATAGAATTGAAGAGATGAAATAATACCTGAAAACAGAAAAGGATAAATCAAAACATGTGTGAGAAACATAGAAGATAGAATTATGGATAATGATTTTGAAATTTTTTTTATAAAAATGATTTTGAAAATGAGATTTCATTATAAGGATGATAGAAATAAAATATAACAACAACAATAAGATATGCAAATACAAAGAATATGATTATAGAAAAAATTTCATTTAATAGTTGGATGATGTAAATGTTGAAATTTCAGTCTTGCATAGTGACTGTAACATGTCATAGTTTTACATCCTCAAGTCAATTTAGTAGTTTTATAATATATTAGTTATATATTATAATAAAGTCATTTCTACAACAGTTTCTTAAAGATATGAAGTAGTTTCTAGTTGAAATTAGTTCAAGTTTAGTTAAATCATATTAGTTAAACCATATTAGTTAAACCATATTAGGTATATGTTTTAAGTCTTGTTAGTTTTTGAGATAGTTTCTCATCAAGTTAGTGCTTCTAGTAGAAGCAGTGTTTAGTTAAGTTATAGTAGTACTTCTAGTTGAAGTCAAGTTATGTTATGAGGTACTTCCTCGAATTTGTTGTTATCTTCTAGTTGAAGATTAATTTGTCCAGTGCTCCATTTTGCATTTGTTTGCATAATTATTTTGTAAACCACAAGTGTGGCTGATTTTGTTACACTATAAGTTTAGTGATCAAATCAAAGTAATGAAATCGTTGGTTCACATAAATCTTTGACCTGAGTCCCTTCTAGGAGTAAAGTCCAATCAGTTATACTTTGTCTATAAAAGTCAAAATCTCATCATCATTAAAGCTATTTATAAATTCCCAGTCAGCAGAGCATTCAGCTCTTACCGTTCAAAAATTCTTCAGTAAAATGGAAAAAATAAAAGTAAAAATAACAAGACAAGCAAAAAGAATAAAAAAAAAGGCAAAAGGAAAATAGAAAAATAAATGATGCATAGTTCTTGCAGAATAATGAATGATGTCATGAATGAAATTCTAATATTATGTTCATTGCCAATCTTTGCCATACATTTAATTATAGCAGTGGGCTTGAAAATCATTATTATCATTATCCATATCCGCATTATTCATCAAGACAGAATGATTCAATTTTTAAATTTAATTTCATCTTCACTCCACCCAGTCAAATATGCTGGCAGTGAGCTGTAAAGAAATCAACAAAAAATAACAAAAATATGAGAAGGGAAACATGGGGCGCAAAGATAGACTGAGATGAAGCAAAGCCAAATCAGCACGATTCATAGCACACTTGGTAATTAGTTTCTTCAACTGGGGAGAATTGCTGTCTATTTGCCGTTGCCAGTAAAGACTTGGAGCAAGTGGACAGGGAGAGCAATGACATGTAGGCAGATATGGATTTGAAGCAGGGGCACAGAAGAATGACTTCACAATTTGTAAAAAAAAAACAGGTTTGTGTTAAACTTGTATTAGAAAATTGAAGACGCAGAGATAGAACAAGAATCTTCCAATTATAAACACAAAGTGGATCTCTTAGAACGAAAAACCACCAAGTATAACTACAATTTTCACAACTTTTCATTAACGAGATTTGCATCGAAATTATCAGAACATAGACATTCCTTTTCTAGATTTTCCTTTGACAACAAAATGAAGGATTTAAACACGAAATAGAACAACAAAACCAAAAAAAAGCGAGACCATACTCGGTAGCAAAGCTCTCCCCGCAGCCGGATAGTCTTACCAGGTTTGAATTGATAATTTGATTCCAATTTCTCAATACAAATGATGATGGCGTCACTTGGCATCTTTGAATGTGACAGGATGATTGTAGCGTGGTTGACACGTTATTTCAGTGTACTGTACCATCAATTTCCCTCGTGGAAAAAGCTTTCAATTGGTAAAGGTTTGAGCACACTGTAATACAATATGTATTTATGTATTTGATAACTTCTGAATCTGTAGACTGTAAACTTTTCTTGTAAAGAACCTAGCAACAAACGCGTAGGACGCGTTGCACGATTGGAGACGGGCTGGAGGTGTGTATCTTGCCGATTCATTGGCACTAGCAAGCACCCAATTATAGCCTCAGATGATCTGTTCTGCTTGAATCTCATCTTGATCGGGTTGTTGCTTTGCATGGTTTTGTAGTCTCTACTTCCAAAGTTGCGCTGACAATTCTCCGTCTCAGACCCAACTCATCGACATCCCAAAAGGACCTGATTTCGCGCTTGGCTGTGGACCTTTGTTCGCCGAATATTTGGAATATCTGAGCGGAGGATAATTGGCTGATTTTGGCGGCGTGCCAGTAACAACGAATCTAGGTACCCTCTTGCTTCAACACTGTTGTTATCAACCATTGCAGGAATTCTTCCGCTTGAATGATTCTAAAGTTAGATATTTTTTACTCTCATGGTTGGTAGATTAGTTGCATTTCAAGCACGATTGCGACCACCCGCCACCCATTGCCACTCTCACTAATGATAACGACCATAACTGGTAGAAACTACTCAAGACTCGTTGGTTTCCATTTGCTTCAATTTCTAGATGTCACAATTGCTCACATTTTTAATTCAGGTAACGAAATCCGTGAAGAAACACTATAATATAACTCTTATTATTCAAAAAAAAAAAAATGTTAGTTTTTCACTTCTTTCCTTATCAGATATATTGCCATTAACATTCCCAACTTCGAACCAACCGCTTTAGTAAGATAAGCCGCTTCGCGATCTCACCATTACATACTGTGGCTCCGTTGGCACCTCCTTTAATTGGCATTAGGTATGTCTGATTCCATCCTCAAATTACCGCCTACAAGTACCTCAAGGTTTGCGGATCTTTTCATTTATATACTCAAGTCATCAATCCGGACAGGCATTTAGATCTTCTCCCTCAGGATTCGTTGAGTTTTCAGCATCTCACGGTATCTTAAAAATTGAAGCCGGCGTTGTGCGCGTTTTACATTTTTACAAGTCAGGCTATCACAGAAATTATGGCTCAACCCTTACCGGATTGGCTCAAGCTTGTGACTCTTCGATATCAAGATTCCGATCAGTTCACTACCGGCTTGGTCGAATTGCCCATAACCTACAGTGGACCCTCTATTCCGCTTGGGTGGCCGTACACCTCAATTGCATCAGATTCTCACACTGCCTCTCCACCGCTCACCTCGCCAGCTCCGTTGTTTCCTCAAGTTGTCAAATTTGTTGATGGGAGTGGACCCTTCACTGTGCTTGGCGATGTGATCTTAACTCCTTCTGCGTCAATCCACCCGTCCCCTATCAGCACTACCATGATATCTGCCACACCTACACCATCAGTGGTTACTGTTACAACAGTTGTTGTCACCCAACCAACTCCTAACCTCTCCTCATCCCCTAGCAATCCAGGCAGCTCAGGACCCAATTTGCTGGAGATAAGTTTTGTCATCATGGTTATCACCCTTACCGTGCTACTCTTCGCTGCCAGTATTGTTCTCATGAAGTGTCACCTCAGGCGCCAAAGACATAAGAGCATCATTGAAGAAAATGGCAACTGCTTCCCCCAAGATAAGTATGAGGAGTTCCACCCGCGATTGTATCCCCGGGATCCTATGTGTGGTCAAGCGCCACATCATCATTCAAGCAATTTGGGCGAAGCCATTCCTACTTTGCTCCGTCAGCACGCTTCATTAAATGCTCAAATACAAGAAAAAGAACCAAACCATCCAGAAACCCAACTTCTCATCCACCCTGAACGTCGTCCTACAACCAATGCTTTGAGATGGATGCGATGGAAGAAACTGACTGCAAAGTTCCATGTTTTTAATAAAGGCCGAACGACCATAGTCTATGATCAATCTCCGCATCAAGTGATTCCACAATACTCAAATCCGTACCACGATCCATCTATCAATACAAATACTGCGGAGCGTGTCTCTAGATGGCGCATGAAATGCAATTCTCCCTCCTCTTCAGCTTTCCGCCTTCCTTCAACCATCACGAGCAATAAGGATGACCGCAGATCAGATTATGAAACACCTTATGATAGTTTATCAGAGAAGGATCCAGCTCTCGCGGCGAATTGTATTACATTCACGGATCAAAATCACTCTGCTGAAGAGTATGACGTATGTAGCTTTAATCCAACTTCTAGTATTCGCGAATCCACTGGAAAGATGCAAAAACGCTATCATCAAGCTTCGAAAGTGCTACCTCTAGCCCCTTCGAAAGGGACACGGATGAACCCTATGCTCAAATCACTAGAATGGGCTTCACCGAGGCTGGGTGTAACCAAGTCACAGTCGGATTGGTCAAAGAAATTTATCATCCCAAACGCGCTGTCTAACGCTCCAGCGCATGTGTCAAGCTCATTTGGCCGCATCACGGGAAAAAATAACACTTCCAAAAGATATTATGATGATTCTCCGCCCCTTCTGACTGCAGAGTGCGAGGGTGACGTTTCTGAAGGCGAGGAAACCGACGCAGTGAACTCTCCTTTGAAATTGCATGAGATTCCACTAGCAAGTCCATCGCTTTGCCTTAGAGGTAACCCGTCATCTTCGCCTGCTTTGTCTGGGTTTGAAAATTCGATCAATTCCATGCGCTCGCCTCAATCCCCATCTCCTTCTGGTTCAAGTTTACCCTTGGTTTGCTCAGCAAAAAGAGTAAGGCGAAAGAAAAACGTTTTGACTGCATCGCCGCGCCGATCACTTCCAATTCCGCCAGCCCTTGTCAATCTGCAACCTGATCCCGTTTCTACTTTTGCCTTGACACCCAATGCCAGTTCTCAGATTTTATCATCTCTCCCCGCAACTCCAACCATTTACTCTAAAAAAAAGTGCGAGCCCTCAGTGTTGAAGAACTCTCACCCTGTATCAATCAAAACTCTCGCTTTTGCTATCGCGAATGAAAAGCCTACTCGAGAGGGGTCAAGCCTGGAACCCATTTATAATCACGAGAGTCAAAGATCAAATCAAGCTGAGCACTCACGAGAAGATGATGATGCTTTGCCAATTGAAGGTGTATCCACTAGTTCCAAGTTCCCCATGAAGCACCACACAACAACTTTTGATCAAGGTTCAGTTCCTGTCCCTGATGTCAATATGGAAGAAGCTGCTCCTAGAAGCACTCACGACTCGTATAATGACAGTGTAAATTTGAGCCAGTATTCTGTCTCTAGACCCATCGGCAATACCGGCGGAGTTAGTGAATTGGGAAGTTTAGAAACGGGTACGTGGCAATTGAGCCCAATAATGATTCATTCATGTAACCATTTCTCTCAATAAGCGTTACCTTTTAACTTTTGACTTGTTTGAAACCATCCTGAATTTCTGATGTTGGTCGAACATTGACTTACCCATTAAACATTCAAACAGACATGGATTTCCCCACTTCAGTCTCTCATCAACCAAAGACGACATCACCGCCAGCCTCATCTGGCTTTATTGACGGAGACGAACATTCTTGCAAATCAGCGGATCTGTTCTATGTAAAGCCTCAAGGTGGACATGCACTAGGTCGTACAAAAACTAATGATACTTCGACAGAAGTCAAGTCTGATTGGGAGTTCACGGGAAACCTTTGAGAGCACATGAAGAGCCAATGCAACTAATACGAACAGCGGCTAAAAATATAGCACTTTGATAGCGACTGATTCTTTTGAAACAACAGCAATTGCGTGATGAAAATCGAAACGAGGAAGGCACGAAGAAACTTTTGTAATGGAATTATGCTCAAACGAAAATGATGAATATAGTTATCATGTAGATACACCTGCAATGTTATTATGAATGTGAGAAGTAAAGAAACCTTTGCTAAAGATCGATTGATGAGAGGCTTATTTGCGTCTACTATTCTCATAAGTGTTGGCCAGTGGGTTGATCACTCTGTTTGAGACACATTGCAAGAAAATCTCAACAAAAGTAGACATGTGAGAACTGGATGAATGCTTTACATTGAGCTTGTTTAAACTTGAGTTGCTCAATGCCCAGACACCATGTGCCATGAAGATTGGTTTCTTTAATTTATGAGCAGAATTTCTAAGTAAATTCATAGTTATACTTTCACACATCAAAATCACAACAGTGGAATATGTTAAAACAATATTAATTAAGCAATAAATAATAAACAAATAATAAACATCAAATGATTGAGTTGTATATTAACATATGTTCTGTGTATACATGTCTACATTTATACAGCTGAAGTGGTAGTATATGCAAAAATAGCATCTAATCCCATTATTTTTGTTTCAAGATGGCGAAGTAATGACAACTATAGAAGAAGAAGAAGAAGAAAAAGGAAACAGTTCAAAGGTCAAAGATCCACCAAACTTTATCTCACAGTTAACAAATTAGTGAAGAATGAAAAAGAAAAACAAAACAAAAATTTAAGTGAAAAAAACTTACTGAATCGATATTAGAGGATTTCACATTGATTCCATCACCAACCAAATAAGGAGATACAGTGATGATTAAGATATCAAGTATTGGATTATCGGATACATGATTCAAAATAGATGAAATTATTTGAGATCCTCCCTCTATCATCAACCTATTAATTCCATTTAATTTACACACTTCTAATACTTTTTCTAAATCTAATCCTTCTTTTGCTTTTCAGTCATTATTTTGATCAATGTGTTATTATAATATGAGTTTTCTCCCAATTTATTAAGTTTTTATTTTTATTTTTTTGGAGGCCGAAAAATAATGGAACGGAATTGACGAGAGATATTGAAAAGAAAAAAAAAGAAAGAAATGCGTTCACGCGTCAGAATTGAGTCAGCATTAAAGAATAAAAAATCAACAAGTTAAATAATGAAAAAATAAAAGTTTAACTAAGATAAAGTATATCTATAATTTAAACAAACCTACAAGAATTTAAACCATTGGTTATAGGAATGACTCTAGCACCAGCATCTTCTAATTGATTACGTTTTTGTAAAGACATTAAACTTCTTGCACAAATTAACCAGGGCTGTTTACCAAGTTTATTTTGAAAGTTTTTAATTAATTTACAATCGATCGGTGTTCTTAATTTACTATCCAATACTATCGGTTGTGGTTGATCTGAGATTTCTATTGTAGTAGATATATTTCGTGCTTTAAATAGAAAGAATCATAAACTAATCAGTATGATTGTTATTCTAAATTTAAATTCCTTCACTTGTGATTTCTTGTTATATTTTTTTAAATTACTCACCATTTAATTGAGGATCGTCATTTAACAAAGTCCCAATTCCGACAAGAATGCCATCGTGACGCGCTCTCAAACTTGAAACAATTTTCAATAAGCAAGAAACAAATCAACCCCATCAGTCAGGTTGAGAAACCGTTGACTAAAAATATCATGAGATAACAAGAAAAAAGGCAAGAAAAAATATCAAGCGAGTATTCAATTAAATTTCATACAGATGAGTCATTTTATTAGATTGATTACCGCTCAAACGTAATTGTTGACCTTCTACACCAGCTATTTTACCATCAATTGATTGAGCATAAGTAAGAGTTACAAAAGGTCTATTCTGAATGTGAGGAGCAGTAGAAGAAGATTGATGATGATGATTCAAATGATCCAAAAATTGAGTTTGAGTTTGATTTCCTTGTAGTTGATCCAGTTGATTCTGAGGCAGTTGCTGATTAAAATGAGTTGAATGGTAGACTTTATCTAGGAATTCAGTGATTTCTCCAGTGATTGTTGTTGTTGAATTGAATAACATTTTCAACATTTTTTTTTATATTTTTTTATTTTTTTATTATTATTTTTTTTGCTGAAAACTACTACCCCCTATTTATCTATTACCCCCTGTAACCCCCGATTGGCACTCAATTAGTCAATCTTTTGTTTTCTTATAAATTAGTTTCTTTGTTTTTTCTTCTTGTTATTTTACATTCACCTTTTTGTGTTAAGCATGATTGAAAAGAATAAACCAAATGAAAATAATAAAACACATTCAAATATAAATCTAGCTTATCCCAAATGAACATCCAGTAATTATTTTTCTTTTTTTGATATTTTTTTTTACAAGGTATAATCATCAATCATTTGAAGTGAAAATTTGGAAAGTTTATTGACAAAAATTTGCATTGAATGAGATCGACTGCGAAAGCTAAACATACGTGAAGATGATCATGAGTCCCAATAGGCATCCCTTATGAATATAAATGTACAAGTCAAACTAAAAGAGTTAACTCACAATTTATGAACCACTTTGTTGCTCTCTTTCTTTTCTTTTCTTTTTAGCTAATTCATCTCGTTTAGAAAATATTCTATTTCGTGACTTTGCTTGCTCTTTAGCTAATACTTTATTTGCCGATTTATTTCTAAATTCATAAATTTAATCAAGTTGATCAGTACATGCGGGAATATTATTCTAAAAGGAGGAGATCATTGATCAATCGCAATCAGAAAACAAGTTGAATGACTTACCGTTCAATATAACTCATTGATTGACCACCACTTAGAGCACCCAAATTACCAACAAAGCGTTGAACATTTGAAGGATGTTTATTTTTAGAATTATTATTACTAATTCTTAAATCGTCATTTAAGTTTTTCACATCGGTACCAATTTCAGCATCGGCTTCATTTGCTAATAAAACTGATTGTAATAATTCAATTTGTTCTTCTTTTGTTGAATAAACCAAGTCTGGTAATTCTTCTATCCCTTGTAAATGACTTATTACTTTAAATGCATATCCTTGATCTATTAAAAATTGTTGTCGTTTCGTACTAAAGTAAAATTCTTGTGTACTTTTAATTCACATGTTCATTTAAGAATTATGTCAGCTTTTTTTGTATCATCAAGTCTTAAAAAAGTGACAACAGGCTTGAAATTGGTTTTGTAAACTCAACTCTCGAGATACCAACGAATAAAAAAAAGCATTAAATCCCTCATCATTTCTACGCTTAGCGCGTAAAATTCTACCTGAAAAGACAAAAAAACATCGCAATAATTAACCGCTTGAAATCGGGATACAGAATAACGATCATAAAAAAAAAGAAAAGAAAAAGGAAAGTTTTTTTTTTTTTTTTTTTGGGGGGGGGGGGGGGGATGAAAGAATGATGATAAAGTCACCTAATCTTTGAGCTTCTTGTCTTCGAGATCCAAAATGAGAAGAGATTTGAATCAAGCAAGTAGCTTCTGGTAAATCAATTGAAGTATCTCCTACTTTAGATAAGAAGATGGTATTGACTAGTGGATTATGTTGAAAATTTTGCAAGATTCTCATTCTTTCTACTTGCGGTGTCCCACCGTGAATGTACAATTTTCTCAATTTTTTTGCGTATGCCTGCCATCCCAAACACGACGCGCAAAAGAACAAGTGTCAATGATCATTCTATATGTTGGGTATGAATCTAATGAGGACTTTGTTTCCAACCTCTAATGCATACACATTATCTGAAAACACAATGATTTTATCGCCTCGATCCTCATGGTATTTGATTAAAAATTGACAAGCTTGGAATTTTTTCGGATTCATACAATAAAGCAAGTTTTTTTTGCGTGATCTTTCTCGTAAATATTCTCGATAGAACTATGTCAGCGAAATAAAAAGAATAAAAGAAGGTGAGTATCAAGTCTTCAAAAAAATGAGTATGATGATATACTCTACTGTGCTGCGTCTATCTACTTACATCTGAGGTCATCAGACACCAAACTTCAGCGCACTGAACGTTGGCGATATGACCTTTCGCTGCCAAATCCATCCAATTGGCTTCGTATAACTTGGGACCAATCAAAAAATTAAGGTCATCGATTTTGTCATCTTCTCTGACCAAAGTTGCAGTCAATCCCAACTTAGCGTGAGCTTTAATTGTACCGACAACTCTCCTAAACATAGCTGCTGGTACTACATGCACTTCATCTAGAAGAATCAAACCCCATTCTCTTGAAGTTAAAAAATCCATCATTTTTTGAGAATCATGAGATCTTTTAGTTCTATTGGCAACCATTGAATAAGTTGATACTACTATTCCTGATGCTCCTGCAAATTTTTCTTTTTGATCAGCTGTAAATACTGATATTTGTCGATCTTGAATGTTGCTCCATAATAAAAATTGTTGTCGCCATTGCATTACTGATACTCCCGAGGTACACAAGCATAAAACTGATTTTCGAATTGTTGATGCAGCTGTAATCCCAACCAAAGTTTTTCCAGCACCACAGGGAAGAACAATAATCCCGGATCGGGCACGCCTACAGTCAAAAACAAAGATGGGTTTTTTTTTTTTTTTTTTTT
>KN363051.1:0-10866 GCA_000785685.1 Uromyces viciae-fabae | reverse complement strand
TGTAGAGGTGGTATAGAAATTGTATTGATATCTTGGTGAATTGCTGATTATTTATTTTTTGTTAATCTTTCAACTGTTTTTTGAGGACAAATCCTATTGAAAGATATAGGTTAGGCTATCAACTCTGGGAAATTTTATCATGGTCATTTATGTCTTTAAAAACTGAATTGTTTTTCAATTGGTTTTTAAATTAATTTTTTTCAAGTGCGTAAATTCATGAAATGATAATCTTTTACAGATTTCTAAAGATTTTTGAAAAGCATTTGTGTTGGATACAACTGAGATATATCTGAGATACATCTGAGATATGAAGTGCCAACTGCATGCAGTTGGCAGCCTTTTTTTTGTGTATTGTGTTTTACACACTATCAGGTGTGCTCACTTAGTCGCTCAGTCAGGTTTCCATAGGGTGCTGACTATCAGCTGGTATTACATAAGGTGTGCTCACTTAGTCGCTCAGTCAGGTTTCCATAGGGTGCTGACTATCAGCCGGTATTTCATAAGCCGCTCCTTTTGCACCTCTCAATAGGTTATGAGCCCAGAAGCCTAAATACCTTCTGCTTATATTAAATCCTCGACTTCACAATGACTACCTATATAACGGCTAAGACTCTTCCTACTTTAGGAGATTCAAATTACCCTGACTGGAAACGCAAGATAAAAGCCTACTGCATGCAAAACGGTTTGGCTCCTTTTCTTTCCAAAGATCCTGCTCAACGTGAAAAAGAACAAGCTCATTCTTTCAATGAGAAAAAAGTTAAAACTGCGGGTATATTGTTACAATATATGGGTCAAAAAAATGTCTTCCAATTTGTCAACTCTAGCAATGAGGAAAATCCATTGGAGCTTTGGGAAGCTTTAGTCAATTCCTACGAGTCCAATTCAAGCAAGAACCAAGCCAAAGTCTTCAATGCTTTTCTAGACCTGCAGTTTACATCTCTGAGGCAGTTTATCAATGATCTAAATAGTCATTTGTCTGCAATGAGTTCAGTTGGAATTGTTATCGCACCGGAGGGTAATGTTCACATCAGAGAGCATTATGTAGCCAAACTCATTGTAAAACGGATTCCAGCCTCACTAAATGTCACTAAGGAACTGTTGTACTCCAAGAGACGGCTCACCATTCTCATGGTCAAAGATGCTCTCACCAACAAGTATCGAGAAGGAGGCACTACATCTATCACAATTAAAACCGAAGACACTGCATTATCGGTTACTAAGCAAGATTCGTCCAGCACCACAAAATATTGTAGTGGTGGAAAGCATAATCCCAAAGCAAATCACACCAAGCGAAACTGCTATCACTTAAAGAAGAGCAAGCAAAAGGCTAAGAAAGCACAATGCAACTCAGATGATGATCATCTATCGGATCAGTCTATAGTAACAGGAAGTAGTCTTAAATGTATTGCTAGAGCCTACTCCGCAACTCAATCTGAAGTTCACGTGTTTCTAGACAGCTGAGCAAGTCATCATATGTTTGCACATAAGAAGGACTTTCGCGATTACTCACCTGGAAGATCTAAAGTAGAATTAGCTGATGGAAATAACTTAGATGTAGTCGGAGAGGGCCATGTTCTAATCAAGACTGCCGACAATAAAGTTTCTAAACTTCGAGCCTTGCATGTTCCAAAATTGATGGGTACTTTAATTTCGTTTGGTCGCCTTTACGAGCACGGCTTTGATGTCAAAAGAACCAATAAATCTAGTTTCAATATTGTTAAAAATGGACAAACTCTCTTCAAAGCGTCTGTTATCGGAGGAACTGTCATGATCGATCTTAAAGTTGTTGAAGGTCAGTTATCTCAATCATCAAAGTGTGTCAAAAAGGTCTCTTCAGCAATTATTGACTCTGATCTGTTACATAGGAGGGCGGGACATCCGAATTTGAAGGCTCTTTGCAAAATGTATAAGAATGGTTATCTCAGTCCTTCTCATTGTGAAGAATGTTTGTTGTCAAAGTCACATAGACTCCCATACTCAGGAAAGATACCCTCAGCTACTCATCCACTTGAATATTTGTTCATGGATTTAAGCAGTTAAATTACTCCTTTGTCACTCCAGGGAGGTAATTATTATTTTCAGATTACCGACTGGTTCTCTCGATATCGCTACACTTATATCTTAAACTCAAATTCTGAAGCATTTGAAAAATTCCAACTGTTTTTCTCTGAAGCATATACAGTTCAAAATCATGCAATTAAACACATAATATTTGACGGAGGTGGAGAGTTTAACTTGCGAGAATTCTTGAGTTTTCTTAGAGAAAAAGGTATCGATGTGCAAGTAACATATCCTTATACCCCTCAGCAAAATTCTGTAGCTGAACGGGGAAATCGAACTACTTCTGAAAAGGCTAGGTGCCTACTCAAACAATCAAAGCTCCCAACAAAATACTGGGCTGAAGCTGTTACAACGGCAATGTTTTTAGAGAATATTACTCCTACAGAAAATTTAAAATGGAAGACTCCATTTGAACTGTGGTTCGGACATCCATTTGACCTAGATTGATTAAAACCATTTGGGTGTTTGGCTTTTATCAATATACCTAAAGAACGTCGTGGTGGAAAATTAGGTGACACATCAAAACAAGGAATTTTTCTTGGCTATCAACTTGGCATGCAAAATTGGAGGGTGCTTACTTCTACGGGGAAGGTTGAGCAAAGCCATGATGTTCGCTTTGTGGAGACTGAATTCCCAGGTCTGTTCGTTCTCGATAATCATGAAGAACAGCCTTACTTTGAAGATTTCTCTGTTCATGAAGATCAATCTCCTCAAGACTTCATTGAATCTGCCGACTCTGAAAAAGAATGGCACAATACTGCAGCTGATGTGGATGAATCTATTGAGCAACTTCAAGATGCTCCGGTAGAGAAGGTACCTCATATTCAGCAAACAACTTTGATTCCTGTAAAAACAAAGCCTAAACCGGGGTGGGATATAGTTCTTACATCGGATGTCGCACCAAAGGACATATGCTCAAAAATTGACACATCAAAAATTATTGATCACAAAAGGCGGGAAAATCTTGCCTTCAATATTAATAATGCTTGGGTAAATGAATATTCTGACAGCATTGCATATGCTAAAGCTGTGACTTCTATTGATGATGATAAGACTCCCAAAACTTACAAGAAAGCGGTTGAATCTAAAGAGGGTTTTTACTGGTAGAAAGCTATTCAAGATGAGCTGGCAGCGATGGAGAGGCTGCACGTCTGGAAGGTGGTTCCTATAACATCATCCATTAAGCTACTCAATACGGTTTGGGTTTTCAGAAAGAAAACTGATGAGCATGGAAATGTAGTCAAGTTCAAGTCAAGGCTTTGTGCCCAGGGTAATTGTCAAGTTGAAGGGGAAGATTTTCAAGAGACATATGCTCCCACTGGTCGGTCAGCAGCTCTCAGTGCCACTGTTCATGCTGGCTTATCCAAAAATTATGATATTCATCAAATGGATGCAAAGAATGCATTCCTGAATGGGGTTCTTGATGAAGCAATTTATCTTTGTCCTCCTGCAGGTTTATCCATTCCTAAGAACATGTGTCTTTGTCTCCTCAAATCTATCTATGGTTTAAAACAGGCACCGCGGGGGTGGTATCGCAAGCTCAAGGTGTTCTTTACTTCCATCGGGTTTGAAGCATCGTTGGCCGATCCTTGTTTGTTTGTCTCGAAATTTGAAAAATGGGACTGTTTTGTTCATGTATATGTGGACAATATGGTTATCATCAGTCATGATATTCTTAGATTTAAGAAATTGATTTCTACAAAATTTTTGATGGAAGATCTCGGGGAAGCAAAACTGTTATTAGGAATCAAGTTGTCAAGAACTGACAATAAAATGTTCTTTTCGCAACAAATGTACATGGAGAAAATATTGAAAGCTCATGACATGTCTAATTGCAAGACGACTCCAACTCCAATGGTTCCAAACACACAGCTTGTAAAAGCATCCGATGCTGAAATTAGTGAATTTGCTAATCTGAACAAGAATTATCGGACCTCTATCGGGCTTCTGATGTATCTTGCTGTATCCACTCGCCCTGATATGGCTTTTACTGTTTCAAAACTCTTGCAGCATCTAGAAACCCCGGGTATACTTCACTGGAAAGCGGTTCTTCATCTTTTGAGATATATAGCTGGAACTCTGGATTTTGGTGTTACTTTGGTTGGTAGTAAAGATCCTGTTTGTATTACAGTGTTCACCGACTCAGATTATGCTAATTGTCAGGATTCAAGAAGATCTTACTCTGGGTATGTGGCTCAAGTTGGTCAATCTCTCATTTCATGGAGATCTTGCAAGCAAAAAACGGTGGCTACTTCTGTGTCAGAGGCAGAATATCAAGCACTTTATGATGGAACTCAAGAATCATTATGGATCAATTATCTCATCAAATTGCTGTCTATTTCCACCGACAAGTGCGCTCAAATCATGGCTGACAATCAAAGCGCAATTGCACTGGCTCACAATCCCTTGTATCAATCTAAATCAAAGCATTGGGATGTGAAATTTCACTGGATTTTTGAGGCAGTAGATTCCAATAAAGCAAAAATAAATTATATTCCAACTGACAATAATCTAGCGGAATTCCGCACAAAGGCCTTGAATAGAATTAAACATCAAAGAGTCATAGAAGAAATGAATCTCAAAATTCAGTAAATGAAGGGGGGTATTGAGGCAAGTGGTTGAAAGGGGGTCAAGACAGAACAGAGATGCGGACGCAGGTGATGATAAACAAACTTTAATTGAAAATGCAACCTAATTTAGACTATTTAAAACATCGTTGTCATAGTTCATTTTTTTCATTCAAGTTTTCATTTTATAATTGTTATAATTCTAAAATATCTTTTATCTCGCTTCTATTGTGTTTTACACACTATCAGGTTAGACACCACTTCATCTCAATTTTCTTACGTTTCTTTATTTACCATTTACTTTCTTTTTATTTCATATTTCTTTATTCTTAAAATTTGTTGTTCCATTTGTCAGGTGTGCTCACTGAGTCGCTCAGTCAGGTTTCCAGAGGGTGCTGACTATCAGCCGGTATTTCATAAGGTCTTTATTATTTTTATTTCATTCATTAAAGTTTTCATTTTATAATTGTTATAATTCTAAAATATCTTTTATCTTGCTTCTATTGTGTTTTACACACTATCAGGTGTGCTCACTTAGTCGCTCAGTCAGGTTTCCATAGGGTGCTGACTATCAGCCGGTATTAAATAAGGTGTGCTCACTTAGTCGCTCAGTCAGGTTTCCATAGGGTGCTGACTATCAGCCGGTATTTCATAAGGTCTTTATTATTTTTATTTCATTCATTAAAGTTTTCATTTTATAATTGTTATAATTCTAAAATATCTTTTATCTTGCTTCTATTGTGTTTTACACACTATCAGGTGTGCTCACTTAGTCGCTCAGTCAGGTTTCCATAGGGTGCTGACTATCAGCCGGTATTTCATAAGGTCTTTATTATTTTTATTTCATTCATTAAAGTTTTCATTTTATAATTGTTATAATTCTAAAATATCTTTTATCTCGCTTCTATTGTGTTTTACACACTATCAGGTTAGACACCACTTCATCTCAATTTTCTTACGTTTCTTTATTTACCATTTACTTTCTTTTTATTTCATATTTCTTTATTCTTAAAATTTGTTGTTCCATTTGTCAGGTGTGCTCACTGAGTCGCTCAGTCAGGTTTCCAGAGGGTGCTGACTATCAGCCGGTATTTCATAAGGTCTTTATTATTTTTATTTCATTCATTAAAGTTTTCATTTTATAATTGTTATAATTCTAAAATATCTTTTATCTTGCTTCTATTGTGTTTTACACACTATCAGGTGTGCTCACTTAGTCGCTCAGTCAGGTTTCCATAGGGTGCTGACTATCAGCCGGTATTTCATAAGCCGCTCCTTTTGCACCTCTCAATATTAATTGCTTACTTTGTTTGTTCTTTTCTCTTCTCAATGGACTATTTTCTCCATCTAGATTTTCAATTTGTTCTTTAAAATTTCTATCATTCTTTTCTAGCATTGTGCCTATCATATACTTTTGGAAAATATTTATATTTGATAAAATACTTATTAATGACTTACCCAATTTTTTGGGTGCCAGAGGTGCTGCAAGATACCTTGAGATTTCCTTCTGGTTTCCCTGTGGCACTCGTGATATTTATTATGTTAAACCCTGGTATGTGGATTGTTTTGGGGTTTGGTTGGTTATAGTATCATCCCCTCTGTGGTCATCAACATCTGTTATTAGAAAAATTCAAATTCATCAGTTTCAATTTACTTTGATAAATTTTTCTAAAAAACCTCCTCTTACTCAAATTATCATGAATTATAAATCCTCCAGGAATATCCTCCTCCTCCTCATCTTCCTTGGATTCCCCGCCTTTTACCTCTGAATCCTTGACTGGAAATTTGCACTCTATCATTATGAAAGCTTTACAACTAAAAAAAAATAGTCCATCTACTTACTCTCAGTGTCCTTATTATTCTCCAACCATCCCTCTGCATCCCAATTGGAAAGTTCCTGCCAGTTTTTTCCAAGGTTAAACTCTGTTTCAGAGTTTTGAGCCCACTTTCCCCAGCCAGAGTTGGAATCCAACTCCTCCAGAGCATCATTTTCTCCAGTAAATTGATCCAAAGATAAATTAATGTTCATTGGAAATACAGATGAGGTTGCAAGAGGTGTTAAATTTTCATTTTGGGGCCCTGAGAAAAAATAAATATATGTATATAAAACATAATTTATCCCTTTTTTGAGAAAGAATTACCAGTACCACCATACTTATCTTTGGTTGGAAGGTCACTACCAATATTTTCTAATTGTGGAATTGCCATTGGGAAACTGACTCCAGGTTCATGTGGATTACCTGAAGTAAGAGTCTCCTGCACAGCCAAAGAAGCATTGTCACTCACTGGTTGGAAGCTTCCCAATCTCTCCACATGTTTTGCGGAGGAAGACTGAGAATATTTATCACCACCAACAATTGGTTTTTTTGTAACAGTTCTCAATCCACCACTTAAAATATTCTGCAATACAACTCCTGAAGATGCATCACTTCCAGAACGTGATCTCTGGGAATCAACTTGTGAAGCCCTGGAAAAGAAAGTCATCCCAATGCCAGTTTTACCTTGTGATCTGGTACCAACACCTGAGGTCATCAAATAAATATTAAATTTCCTTCATAATTTGAGAATAAGACCAGGAACATTAGGGACATACCTGCTGAAGAAGCATGCAAAGATACATCCCCTACTATTCCAGTTTTTTTCTTTCTAGTACAATCGCCTGAAACCATAATGATTCACTTTTCAGATGAATAAAATTCAGAATCAAAATAAATAATAACTGAATACCTTCTGTTACTGATTTACTTATGGTCTTTCCAGCTTCAACCCCACCCCTTTCTTGTCCGGATTTTGCAGTCTCTTAAAGAATTAAAAATTTCAAGAAATTGAGAATTTAATACATTTGATTTTGAATATCATCAGAGCAAGATACTTTGGAATCAAAATACCTGAGGTTTCTGATTCATTCCTGGTCTCATTACCTACCACGACACTTATTTGCCCTGAAGAACAACTTTTTCAATTCAGATTTTTCAGTTCCTTTAAAAAAACAGAATTATTAAATATGGATCAAAATCATAGCCAATTTCATATACAACCATAGTCCTTTGGGATCACAAACAAACCTGCATGTTCCAATTCATCCCTGTTTCTCAAGTCGCTACTATCAGCAGCAACACTGCTCTGGACCAAACCACTCCTTTTGGGTTCAATTTCCTTCATTCTTGAGTTAATTGATGAATACCTGGAAGAAAGAGTTCCAACTGTATCATATTTAATCCTTTGTCCAGTAAAATCACCTGAAATCATAATAGAAAAATTTGGTTAGGATGTGAAAGTACCATCATGGATAATGATATTAAACACATAACATACCTCAACAATGGGCCGATACAGCTACATGTATCTGTAAAGTATCGTCTTTTTTTCGATACAATTTTGAAAAAATGCATGTATCGGAATTTTTTTCAGGGTAGCAGTTAACACATTCATCCAAAAAAAAAAAATGTAACTGTATCGAAATGGTCCCTCAAGAACGATAACAATAACAGAAACTCAAGAAATTTACTATTTATTGAATGTAATGTTCTAAGAATTTACGATACATTGTATCGTAACTTCAAGGAAAAGTTACACTGCATGGTTTGATCCTGCACTTTATTTGGATTTGTACTATTTTTAATTTCATTTCATTTTTACTTGCACTGTAATGTCTGTTATCAATAAATGAAGGTCCCCAGTGTCAAATTGTCAATGCTAATTTAGCATATTTTACAGATGACTGTAAGTCATAATAATCTGCATGTTTAATACGCAGTAATTCTTTCTTTTTATTTTTATTATTATTACCATTTTAATTAATAAAATTAAAATAATAAAATTAAAATGATGAATAAATAATAATAAAAATAAAATAACAATTTAAATTATTAAAAATATATTTTTATTATATTTATTCTTATTCTTCATTTTTATTTTTATATAAAAATGACATGATTTAAAATAAAAATTTATTAAAATGATTTTAAACTAATAATTTAGCATTTTCTTATTTTATATTATTTAATTACAGGTTGGAAGAAAGCAAAACTAAACTGACGTAATATTACGTCATGATTTCTGTTGACCGCAACAATCATTCTCAGCTTCATCAATTTAACTTTTAAGATCTCAATTTCATTTTTATTTTCATAATTATAATTTTCATTCATAAAAAAAACAAAACATCAAAATTATATATTTTTCTTTTGCACGAGTTAACATTTCATCTTACAAACTCCATTAAAACATTATCAAATAAGTTCTTATTAAAAAACTTATTCTTATCCAAATTATTAAAGTCTTAACATTATAATTTTACATATTAAAAATTATTTAATCATTAAATCATAATTACTTTTTATCTTAACTTTTTATTATAATTATTATTTTTAATTATTATCAATTATTTTTTATTTATAAATCTTTCTTATCAGATTATTATCCTACCTTGTCTTCAGGTATTTTATATTTTATTTTATTTTTATTATTGTTTTATAAAAAGATTAAGAGGATTAAAAATCTTATGAAATTATTATTCTTCAGTTAATAAAAATTAACACCCAGGTCATCAATTGACCCGGGATCTTTCACCTAATCAACAAACATGTAATTTAAGTTTTTGATTTTTTTATTTTATTTTATCTTATTTTTATTTTTTTATTTTTGAACTGTTGATTTATTTTTATGTATTTTTTTATCTTTTTATTTTTGTATCTTTTTTATTTTTTTATGTTTTTTGTTTTTTCGTTATGATTATTTTGTTATATTTTTGAGTTTTTGTGTTTTAATTTTGTTTCAGAAATTCAATTTGTATTGACTATATATTATATATAGGCAGACATCAAAATTCAAGCTGTCTGGTTTTTTAATTAATTGTGCAGTGTGGTTCAATTTTCAACCAGACAGCTTGAATTTTGATGTCTGCCTATGTATAATGAATACAAATTGAATTTCTTAAACAAAATTAAAACACAAAAACTCAAAAATATAACCAAATAATCATAACTAAAAAATAAAAAAATACATAAAAAATAAATTAAAACATAAAGAATAAATTAAAAATCAAAAAATGAAAAAATAAAGAAATAAATAAAGAACTTAAAATATCTGTTTATTGATTGGGTGAAAGATCCCAGGTTGATTGATGACCTGGGGACATTCATTTTTTGATATAAGACATTGTATTGCAAGAAAAAAAGAAAAAATCACAACAAATGGTAAAACCCAAAAAATAATTTGCTAAGTGTAACGTAAAGTATTGTGCAAGGCCATGTATCGTAACTCTTAAGTAACTTTGAAAAAGTTACTTTAACATAAACTCATAAAGCTGTTATTGAGAAAAAAGTTACAATATTTTGTATTGTATTAAAAAAAATTCGAGTAACACATAACAATTGGGCCAGTTGAGAAAAAAAAAAATACGATAAGTGCTGACTACATTTGAAAAAAAAATTGATACAACAACAAGATTGAGACATGGAAAAATGAAAGTTACTTTACAAAATATGGTCCAAATATTGTAACGTAATGCATCGGCCCACCATTGCATACCTGCTGATGGAGCCTGGGAAGATACATTCCCTATTCCTATTCCAGTTTTTTGTTTTGCAGTACCATCACCTGAAAACATACAATGTGACCTGTCAGATGAATAGACAAAACAATCAAAATATAAAATAAACAACATACCAGTTGTTTCTGATTCATTTCTGGCCTTGTCACTTTCCAAAACATTCCTCTCTGGTCCAGATGGTCCATTCCCTTTTTTTTAAAAAAATAGAAATTAATTTACAAGTAACTCATAGCACCAATTGTTCTTAAATAACCTTGTTATCAGATCTTGTGGCACAATTTAAATCCAAAACAGAAACCGCAGTTTTTTTTTTTATTCAATCTAATCAACTCAGCATGAAATAAGATATAGATTTAAAGTTAAAACATACCGGTTGGATCAGGTTCTTTAATGTTTGGATCAATTGGATCACTAATAGCAGGGATTCTTTTCCTGGTACTTGAGTGTTTGGATTTGTTAGTTTCTTCAGCAAAAAAACAACATTAAAAATTCAACCAAGATTTCAATTCATGCTACTTTCTTGTAGAACCAGACTCTTAGAGTAAGGTATTTCTATGCCTTTTAATACTAAATTTCAGTATTTAGACTATGAATGTCCTCAAAATATTGAATGTAAGATTAAATATCACGAATTACTATACCCACCTTTAGTGTGGTAAGTCCTTTTAGGAAGTAATAGCTTAT
>JNCO01008626.1:0-11302 GCA_000785685.1 Uromyces viciae-fabae | reverse complement strand
TAAAAAGGAAAATGAAAAATGATGAATCAATGATTAATTTACAAATGAAAAATATAAAAGATTCTTTTGTGAATCCAATTTTTATTTTGCTGTACTTTGTACAGCAAGCTGATGATTTTAATCTATAAAGAATAAGAATCATTACGTCATTAGAAAAACAATTGTAAGTTTGAAATAAGAATTCTAATTTAATTCTTACAATTTTTATTCATTTTCTTTTTAATCAAGCATATTTTTATTTGTGCGTCCTGAATTCTTTGCACATCTATTTTGGTAAAAAAAAGTAAAAATAATTTTAATGTTTTAATATAAAATTTGTTTAAAACAATTTTATCAATTTGAAAATTCATCACTCACATCTGTTGAGTGGTAAAATTGTTTTTTCTTTTCAAAAAATTAATTTTGGTTTCTTAATCTTGACAACATGAAATATTTTTCAGGTTCAAATTGGGTATTTAAGAAACATTACATTAATTTTTCCTGAGAATCAGAACAAAATTTGGGAATAAAATAGCGTTTGCACCAGTGTTTACTGGAGGGAGTGAGCAATTTTTTGTTTCCTTTACAAGTGTTATGTAACACAAATTTTGGTCCAATGGACCTGTGAGAGTCTGAAACAACATGGCCAAAACATAAGATTAGTTACATTCCTTGGTTGCGGAACCTGTCCTTCCTCTCTCTCATCACTATTTAAAGACATGGTCAGTGACCATGACAAACCCATGAGCATTGAACTCACTGCTACTATGGTGTGATCAAGAATGCATTTTCTGATAAAAAATACCTAAATTATTTGATTTTTTTTTTTTAATAAAAAACCAATATTCAAGGTTTTTAAATTGAACAATTCAGATTAAAAAGGTTATTGATTTTTCTGGATTTCTCTTCATATTGACAGTGAAGAATTTTTAAACAATTGGAGCACAATGATTTGGGAAAGACCAAATAAAGAAAACACACCAGGGATGTTTTCTGATCACTTGTTAACAATTGCCATTGCTTACATCCTTCCCCTGGTTGAGTGTGATCTTGGTTTGATACTTACTTGATCATAACAATAACTGATGATGAACTCAAGTTGAACTCATCTTGAGGTATAGTTGATCAATAGTTGAACTTCACTTGAAATTGACTGTTCATAATGTTTAATTCTTGCAATGGAAAGAGGATGTGTAACCTGAATGGTGTCTGTCAGGTTGTGAGATAAAATACTTATCCAAAACAACCTACAAATAATAAATATTAGATATTAAAATAAGAAATCTTGAATATGTTTTTTATTATAAAGAATTCATAAAATATTATTACATTTTCTGAATCCTCATCAAAAACTAACCTAGGTCACTCTGCGGAACCACCCTTGATTTCTAAACCCTTCTTGAGGTATTTAGCCCACAAAAATAATTATTACACAAAGCAGAAATAATTATAATTTACATATGAGCGCTTAGAGTATGATTAACACATACCCTATAATATGTACATACATGAAATTCAATCAGAATTGACGTAGCTCCTCTAGTTTAAAAGTTATGGGCTGGAGAAGTTTTTAAACAGTAGGTACACATACCTACTTAGACAAATTTCCTCGACATTGTAACAATTCTTTTCCTCGACATTGTAACAATTTAAACAATGTAGAAACCTGGGAAAATAATTACAGATAATTATTCCCAGGATAATTCAAAAAGAATTATGAAAGAAATGATGTCACTATCTTCACACATAAAAAGTCTAGAACTCTAGAATAAAATTCAAATAGAATGAATTAAAATATTTACTTAAATTTAAGACCATGAGAAGTGTCTAAAATCTTAAGTTAGAATACGTGAAAATATCATTATTCTTTATTACAAGTTGCTATAAATATGTAATAAAGAATAAGAGGGAATAATATTCACTTATAATTCTATGACAGCAATGGGATCTTTAACAACATTCCCATAGGCAAAAGGAAGGAATTAAGAGCGCCCTAGAGGAAGGATTTTCTATAAATACCTGGCTCTTTTCCCCCTTTTTTGGTTCATTCATTCAATCATACAATAAACCAAATCAACCAACCAACCAACCAACTAAACCACGAAGTAAGAGTAAGTTACTTAGTGTCTTTTGACCAAAAGTAAGATCCCCTTCACTTTTTATTTCCTGAAATAAGCTATAGGCTCCACTAGATATATTTATACAGATAAAGCTATTCCCCCTTTAAATCTGCATAAATCTATCTCTAAAAAATAATTGAGGAGGAACTACGGCCTCTGGACAGAGCAGCTTACCTCAAGCCTCCCCCCAATTATTTCTAATAATTTAATAATGCCCAGGGAGTTAGCGGGTAACCGCTAAGCTACAAGAGTAGCGGCGCTAAATTAACTTAGCGTAGCTGTTGCACCATTGTTTATATTATAAGCTTTATTGCACCTATAAGGTCCTTATTACTAAAAGTAATAAGCTATTTCGTGATAAAATATCATCTGAAAATCATCTTGTGGACATTCATAGTCCTAAATACTCATATTTAAGTATTTAAGACATAGAAATACCTCACAGTGTCGCAATATTGTATGCGCGTACAATAAGGGCACACAGTTCAACTTCAATTCACCATAAATTCAGCTATATTTCAATACATATATATATAATTTTCAAGTGATTGATCAAGTCACTTTCATCATGATTTCAGCTTGATATCAACATGGGCTCAAGATAGTTTCAATAAACACATCATTAGACATCAGGAAGAGTTCCAGAAGAGATCAAGACAAAGAATCAGGTATGGCACTTGCATGAAAGTGACAAGAAACCTCCCCTGGTGACAACTACATT
Organism: Uromyces viciae-fabae; assembly: GCA_000785685.1. Taxonomy (NCBI): domain Eukaryota; kingdom Fungi; phylum Basidiomycota; class Pucciniomycetes; order Pucciniales; family Pucciniaceae; genus Uromyces; species Uromyces viciae-fabae. Next base: position 8,482 of record JNCO01008626.1, on the reverse strand, counting down.
TATTGTATATTTTAATAGGGGAAAATGAAAATAAAAAACTTTGATAACATTGAAATGGTAGGATAATACAACAAAAATAAGAGTGTAAATAAGAGTTTACCCCACACAAAAATCTTCAATTTTCCAGAATGGAACCATTAATCAATGTCTATGCCATTGTCATTGGCTTTTCTTTATCTAATCCTGTTGATAGCAATTCTTTGTAAATTTGTGATTTTCTGATAACTTTTGATGTCTTGATGCTTTATTATTTTTCTTCAATTTGCAAATGTAATTTTTCGAATAGTAACTACTTTGGCTCATTTTAATTACACAATGTGTCACTCTCCAGATATATTTTATGTCTGAAAACTGCATAGATTTTATATTTATTTATTTATTATTATCTTTATTATCATTTATTCTTGTACTTATAAATATTATAGAAGTGAAGCAAAATGACGAATGCTTTAGTCTAAAGTCCAGGCTTGCCTTACTGGTAAATAATTTCTATGACACAGGTTCAAGCCACCATGGAGTCATAAAAAATGAAATACATAAAGAATACCTTTTTCATAAATTTAAGATAATGATAAAATGGGCAAACTATTTTCAAAGATCACATTCTTGAAAATGTATCCTGCAGATCCCACATTTTATATCATTCTTGTTGAAATCTTCTTTGCACATGATATCATTCTTGCTGAAACCTTTTTTGAACATGATAAAGGGTATATAATTTACCCTTCTCATATGCCATTAATTTCATTTGAATTGATTGGGATTTTTTCCCCAATCAAAACAACCTAAATCTGTGAAAGACAGGCATTCTTCCTTTGAGGAAGAAAATAGTATAAATACTCCCCGTACTCTCACTGATTAGGATCAGCATTAATTAGAAAAAAACATAAATTACACAAATACTTATTTTAATCTTTAAAATATAAAACATAAGATATATTTTCAAGAAATCAAGTTAGTCTAATATTTTTTCTCTAATTCCACTAACTTACTAGGCTCTCTTCTCCTTCTAGATCAACTAGAAGGAAAGTGCCATTTAAAAAAAAATATAATAAAATCTTGGAAGGGAGTTCCCTCCAACCTCTCCTCTAAAATACTAGAAGGAGCTCCGCTTTAAGCGTGAAGACACTCTTGAAAAAGAGTATCCAGTAACTACAAAATACTTGTAGTTACTGTAGAATATTTTTGTACTGCTTTTCATGGCCTTAGGACAGTAGAGACATTCAGTAAAGAGCTACCAAGCTCACACAATGGTTCACTTGAACCATTTATCAGTATCATACTTTTCAAAACACAGGAAATGGATGAGTTTGATTGTGATTCTTTCTCTCTTTGGGAGTTAAATTGTTCATTCTGGGATTCAATTATTTATGATAAAGGTTATGTTTTGTTTGTTTTTGATGTGTCTCATGATTATTCAAGAAATGTGTGAAGCAGCTTGATGCAGATGATGTACCATTAATATTCTTCTGACATTTTGTCATTTGAAATAAGTTTATGCTTGTGAGAGCCTTGAGATGAAGAATAAATAGAAACAGGTCCATCATTGGTTTTGTCAAAAGTCAGTGGGTCTGGTAGCTCAGGGGTTTCAAGGGATGCATCTTGTTGTGTTTTGTAACATTGAGAGTCACTCCATTTGTCTGGGTTTGCCATCCAACTTGGGAGGCGGATCACCTTGGAGATGTTAGTGTTGTGTTTTTCCATTACATTCTTGCTTTCATCATCGCTTTTTCTTTTTGAATATTTTCTAGTATTATTTATTTTTATATCTTTTAATAATAAATAAAATAGTAAATTGATCAAAAACATAACTTGGTAGTTTTATGTTTTTATAAAGGTATCTAATGTTAATCTTAGTAGTCATTTTCATTAGTGGATTATTTAAATATCTAATGTGATTCATGGTAGTAATTACATTAGTGGTTATATTATTTTATCTAATGTAATTCATGGTAGTAGTTACATTAGTGGTCTTATTTATTATCTAAGGTAGTTCATGGTAGCTAGTTACTTTAGTCTCTTTTATCCTGATTTCATGGTAGCATCTCAGAAGATTGTGTTCTTACTAATAAACGTGGTAGCTTTATTAGACAAACATGTCACAGTTGTGTGACATGGAATTTTTCTTTGTAAACTCTTTGTTTTGATGAAATAAAAATTATCGAGTGAGAGTCTTTTCATTCATTAAACATCAGCTCCCAGTTTTCACACTCCTCGTTCAAAACCTTCTCCTTCATTCTTAATTTATCATCTCAAGGAATCTATCTGCTTAAAAACAACAAGTGTCACAATGGTCGGGACCAAAAAATGTCCTGCAACTGTTCTTCACCGTCAGTATTACCTTGATCTCTTGTGTTTCAAAGCTTTGCGGATGCTCTTCTAGAAATGACTGGATCAAGCTCAAAAAAATACAATAAAAACAGTGATGAAAACTTCCACTAAACACAATAGTTGAATCATCAGGGCTGACCTCACCCAATATGGTTTATATATTGGAGGCTGTTGAATCATTTCTGGCTTGGTGATGATTAGCCTGCAGCACAGTATTTTTATTCAAGTTTGTTGACTATTCCAGAGAGATAGACAAATTAAAAAAAACATACAATTTAGATTAAAATGCACATTCACAAAACATACCTGCTGCTCCACACCACACAGATCTCTTCCAGTAATCACATTTGTGCAAAGCTACTTGGCTACCAACCATCTATTTTTCTTTTTGATCCTCCATGCCACAGGTCATAATAATTGCCCTGTTGTCAACCAATCCACAAACAAATCCAAGGACTTTTTATTGCTCAGCCAAGATACCTGTTTTTTTTTTGCAGGTTGTTTATCTTCTTCAGCCCAGCCTTCCAGTTGCAAGTCAGCATTTTGTTTTTTGATTTTTGGGTTAATTTTTTTTGCAGAGTTGTTTTGGTGTAAGTAGCAGGTTGATTGAATTGGATAGAATTGGCCCTATTGAATTTGTGGAATTCAAACATGTCAATAAAATTGATCATCTTAATGAAATTTTTAAAGCAATGCAAGTTACATTGGATATAGAGTATTTGGAACAGATTTATATGGCCATTTTTTTGAATTAAATGAGGAGAAAAGAAAATTGAGGGTGCATCAGTCGATCCATTGACACAATTGAATGAGGGAAGGAATGAGATGGTGAGATAGAGTTTGGTGAAAGGTTCAAACTTGGCATCACTGTTTGAAGTGTTGGTGGAAGCAAAGTTGAGTGGGCTTGAGGGGTTGAGGGAAACAGGATATGTTGATGAGAGAGATTCAGATGGTAGCATAGTTGACCATTGATGTGGTATTGGAAAGGAAAGACTGATATTGGAATGAGAAGAGGGAGGAAAGATATTATATTAGCCTGGGAATGAAGCAGGTGATATGCAGGAAAACTTTTGCACACTTGCATACTGCAACGGTATGGAAATATGCCCATACTCATGCATGTAACGGGTTAGTCCTCTAATTCATTCCTGGTATGCTTTTTATCTAACTCTTGATCCTCACTACTTACTCAAGTTGATAGATTAGTCCAGCATCAATTTTTGTCACATGTGGTATTGTTCAGATGAAGCATTCAACAGCAGTTTTTTTTTTCAAGTTTGCATCACTCCCTGTCTCAAGAAAGAAAGGATGAAACCATTGGTAGTTTGAAGTATTCATTCGGAGATCACATCTGTATTGATATAGAAGCAAAGTAGGTAGTTTGCATTGATAAGTGGGCATTGGATTGAGCTAGCACCCTTCTTCCAGCTTGTTTCAGATTAATTATTTCCTGATGAAAGTCTGGACTGATGCTTGCCTACAAATACAACGTTGGCATTCATAAAGCAATGAAATAGTTAACTAAAAAATCAGACCTCGCAAACTCGATGTGTTTTCACGTTGGCATTCATAAAGCAATGAAATAGTTAACTAAAAAATCAGACCTCGCAAACTCGATGTGTTTTCAAAAAAAAATTGAACAAAAAATGAGTTGGCATTCCCTGGCTTTTTCCTTCTAGTCTTCAAATAACTTGGGCTTGCAGACATAATTTTCTTTTATCCTCTTTTTGGTGTGAGGGCTGACTGAGAATGGAGGTAAGCAAAGATAACCTGTAAGTCGTTCAGCGCATGCGCTTGGCAAGAGTAATGAAACATCTCTGGGGCTTAAATCAAAGCCAAACGAAATCGTGCCTTTGACGAAGGTCAAGTTTTGGAAATCTTTAGGAAACTTTGGCTCTAAGTTTGGTGTCTTCAAGAGTTAAGCATTCAAGATTGATGTAGCTATCATGACCACGTCCATCTTGAACTTAAAATTGGGAAAATTTCTTTTCTGGGAAACCCAACCTTGACTCTTTGATTTCCTTGTTCTCCCGAGTTATAGCACGACAAGATCAGGTCGGGAATCTTCAAGGCCAAGTTTTCTCTTGAGGCTCTTGTAGAGTTCACTTTCATTTTATGACTACTTTTTGCATCTGCTGAAATCTACCACGTATCACCCATCAAAAGAAGAAAATGCCGCTTAAGTAGACTCTTACAAGCCAAGGAGAATCAGTTAAGTGAGATGGTGTAAGAGGGAAAACGGAGAAAAAAGAAGAAACTCATTTATGATTCTTAAAACGATCTTCAGGAATATGAATGGGATGAAGTTCGAATTAAGAGCATTTTGAATATATTATGGACAAATTTTGGTGTGAAACAACTAAAGACGATGATGGTGGTGGACGCTTCATCCACGTTGATAATTTGCGAGAGACGCGTTTTTAGTGCCCTTGTATGGTGGATATCACTTCTGCCAGCCCCGCTTATTATTCCACTTTAATTGATAGTATAGAAAGCCATAAACAATTAGGCTTCTTTCACCTGATGACCAAGTGCTATGGATTTCCAAGGAGAAAATTTGATAAAAAGGCATTGTATGAATATCTGCATGAAATATTTTGTTTCCTGAAGCCCACACCCTCCTCTAATCTCGCCGTGTTACAGAGATATGCATGTCACAATATTGATAAGCCTTACCTACGACACGCGATTCCATAAGATTGAGAAACAGTCAAAGCCGGCAAAGGGGAAAGGCGTGTCAGTCTCAGAGAAGATGTTTTCCGGAAAATGATCAGACACTAACTAATTTCAGATTCCTCAATGCTTACCACCTTGCAGCTTCTGCGGGGGGTGGGGGTGGGGGAGCTACACTGATACCGTTTCCATTCGAAATAATTCCGTTCGGAGGGTCATCATAATCCCGTGGAGAAGCTCTTCGAGCTGGGCCGCGAGGAATCGGAGAGCGAGATCTGGAGAGCGAGCGACGTCGTCGAGAGGTGCGTACGGGACTATCATCATATCTAATGGGATGTGAAAAGTGGTTTAGTAAACGTGACGGACATGGTGTAAAAGCAAAGGATGTTGATTAGGTTTATTTACCGCGAGCGCCGTGGTGAAGGCCGTCGCTCGAAATCGCGGTAGCTGCGGTACCCTCCATCATCACGAACACGACCATAGCCGCCGTAAGGATCGTCCCGGCGATAGTCATCACGACGATGACCACCACCGTGCCCATAGTGAGCCGGAGGGCCACGGGGATGACCATAGCCGTGATTTGGTGGGCCGCCCCAGCGATCATAACCGCCACGTTCTTCATCTTCACGTTTATTACCCATATATTGTCCGGGAGTGGGTTGATGAGGCTTAGTAGTGACGGAATAATCAACTCGAATGGGGCGGCCATGAAGGTCCTAGAAGAGGGGGGTAAATGGTTAGTAAGCTATGGCGATATCCGCTGAAACAGTGGCTCGAGGATGGACACACCAGACCGTTCAGTTCAGAGATGCAAGCCGACGCATCTTGAACATCTTTCATGGTCACAAAGCCAAAGCCACGGGATCTATCACTCTAGCGGGATGAATGATGTTAGAAGAATCAGCATGAGGGAAATCAAATAGCCAAAGGAATGAAAGCTTACTCGTTGATCATAGACTATTACAACCTTCTCTACCTTTCCGTACCGACTAAACTCGGCTTCAAGATCAGCTTCTCGAGTGCGTATAGACAGTCCAAAGACACCGAGTACGTTTGTTGGCTGAACATCTTGAGGCGCGTGGCGAGGTCTGACAGGGGGGCCAGCTACAATGGGCCGATCACGTAGGCTGACACCATCTCTGGTTTTGGCAGGAGACAATGATCGACGAGAGCTTCCACCGCCGTAGCCGATGGGCGAGCTGGTAACATTGAACAAAAAAAGGAAGGGAGAAAGTCGGTTGGACAAAGAGCTCGGTGAAATGAGGGGTTGGTTGAGTAAGTGATACTTACCGACTACGAAGACGATCTGAACCGGTAGGCATGATTAATAGCAAAATCTAAATGAAATTTCTTAGATGAAGTTTTAGGATACTGGAAGATACGAAACGAGGCGAAAACGAAGCTGGGGAAGAACAGGGAAAGAGGCGTTTCGTAGAAATGGGTTTTATTAGTTGGCTTCTTGACGCGAGTCTTTCTACTTCACCGATCCTTAGGTCCTTATCTCCTTTCGAGTAGTGATAGGAAATGGTTGATCAAATTTGTTAGGTGGATTCTTAAAGGGGATATGGTCAAATGTCCTGTTGACCGTAATTTCCAAGCTTGGTCCCCTGGGTCGAGCGTACGGAAATTTATATCGAGAAAATTTGGAACCCACACCGCACAAAGCAGGCCGAGTGTCACAGGATGCATGAACATCACCAACCACAACCACAAAGCTGTACATGCCGTTGAAATTATGTGACATGTCACAATCCCATCTACGGCACAGCTGTAGATGAAGTCTTCTGCGATGTACAGACTTCCGAGATGTGGCTATAGAATCCCATATGGTTGCAAAACATGGCTCGTTGATGAGCCAGAAGTTCACGATTCATGAACTTGAGCAACTCCAAGACCGAATTTCGCACCAGGACTGGCCTTCGTTTGACGCAGGCCGCCTGACTGCGCTATGATAGCTTTCACACCGTAGACTGAAGATGTTGACCCTGGGGGACGCAAAATGAAGCGGCCTACTCTAAAACTTTCTCAAATGTTTCAGAGATTTCGGCAGGTCTCATCTCAAACTCCATCAGTTCATACGGCGTCTCGGTGTTGCGGATCAAGGTATGGATGGGGCCTGGACAAGATATAAGGGCTCACTATTTTCTTTTGTGAGAGAAAGCCATTTCCAACACAAAACACTAGGAACGTTGGATCTGTGTACCATTCCCATCAACAGTAAGAGATGTTGTCATTGTTTTAAAGGCAAAACTAAAGGACTCAGATGATCCAGACAACAATTCAGACACCACAAACAAACAAATAATCCTCCTTAATGAACCCTAGAAGTCTTCAAGACTGTTGTCGAGCTGCTTAGGGTGATGGAGTGATCTCACGGTCTGATAAATGAGGATGTTGAGACTCAGACACGAAGAGTGAGACAAGAAAAAAAAACGAGTTGAATGGATGCGCGAGTTTTAACAGGAATGCTGCGGGCTGTGCCCCTGCAGTTTGAGGATTCTGATCAGAATACACAACAGTTGTGGGGGCAGAGCATAAACATGTATAATAATAAAGAAAAGAATAACAATGAAGATAAGCAAAATTCACAAAACAAAACTGAAGAATTTCTAGCTCAAGATTCTTAGGTTGAAACTGAATGCTCTTGATTAACTAAGCTTAATAAATATCAGTAAAAAAGTTTGAAAGAGTTTTGCCTCGATAATTCATTTCAGTTGAGTGAGCAGGCCTATTTATAGGTCCTGCTTACATAATCAGAATAAATACAAAAGAATAAAATAGAATAAAATAGAAAAGAAGTAGTTTTTAGAAGATATGTTTTTTTTAATCTTGTACTCAACAGAATTTATGGGCAGAAGTACATTACAAACTGTGCTGAATGTTAGCCTGAAGGCATTTTGACTGCAGGTAGATAGATGAAGATAGTAGTAGTTTAAAGAGTATTATATATTTAAAATATATAATTAAGAGAGTTTTAATAGAAGAATTGATTGTAGTAAGTAGATAAGATGTAAGCTATTTTATTCTATAATTAATTAATTATAAGTCAATGATTATTCCAACAAAAACAAAAAAACAAATAAAAAAGATTCCACCTAGTGCCCCATGATCTTCTTGAGTAAACAAGAGTGAGTTGACTTTTTGAGTGGTTTGGTGAAGACTTCCACTAGTTTTTCCGCCAACACAACCCATCCTAAACCAATTTTTCCTTGAAACAGTGCTTGATTGGTCACATAGAACTCTCTTTCCACATGGCATACATGTTTATTTGATGTGTTATCTGTAGTCACCTTCACAGCAGGCTGATTGTTGTAAAAGAGACCCAATTTGAATAATTTCTTAAACATGTCTTCAAGCAGATTCCTGATCCATAGGCTTTGTCTTGTTCCATGGCCAAGCACCATGTGTTGGAATTATGGGCTCCAGGTTATACTCTTATCATTAAGATTAGTTTTCATATATTTTTATTTTTACATAA
>JNCO01008625.1:0-11302 GCA_000785685.1 Uromyces viciae-fabae | reverse complement strand
CCCTCTCACATTAAATCACCGATTGGATATGTTTCCCTGTGGGGTATATCCAATTGGAGGAGGTCCATATGATGGAAAGTCATATGAGTTTTAACTTTAGAAGTTTTTGATATCATTGCTTTATTTTACAATGATATAGACTACAAGTGAATTTAAAATACTATTGGAAATTTTTGATATCAATGAATTTTTATTCATGTTTCTATTGATATGGATATAACAAAATGAGAAAATATAACAATGAGGAAAGAAAAAAGATACATGAAGCAAATCTAATCAACTATAACATTGGCGGGATCAACCCATGAGAACTTGCTGTTATTGGGCCCACATATCAAGGGCTATTTGGTCTCTCCATTCGGCCAAATAGCCATTCTCCCATCTGCCTAGGTGTTGATTATGTTCATAAATATTGAGATCTTGGTAAGTTGTATCAGTATTGTTGCTGTGGAAGAAAATGTTATTTTGGCCATGGTGCATGAAAACAATGTTGTGAATGCAAGCCAAAGCCATGACCAGATCCCTTTGCTGGTCAATACCACACTTGGGAGCATGGCACAAGATAGGGAATTTTTTTTTGAACACCCCAAACATCCTTTCAATGATGTTTACCACACTAGAATGACGGAGATTGAAGAGTTCCTATTTTGTAGATGGGCTGAGGAGAAAAATAGAGAGGAGTTAAAATAAACAAGAACAAGAAAAGATCAAGAAGAAATGGGAACTTAGTGCTGAGATGCAAGAGCCTGTTCTCTCAAATGTTGGCACAAGATAGGGAATTTTTTTTTGAACACCCCAAACATCCTTTCAATGATGTTTACCACACTAGAATGACGGAAATTGAAGAGTTCCTCTTTTGTAGAGGGGCTGAGGAGAAAAATAGAGAGGAGTTAAAATAAACAAGAACAAGAAAAGATCAAGAAGAAATGGGAACTTAGCGCTGAGATGCAAGAGCCTGTTCTCTCAAATGTTAGTGTACTCTGCAATAAGGGACCAAAATCCCAGGTGCCAAACCATAATCTGCATCCGCCAAGTAGAAGTAATTAGAAGGAGTGCGGAAGTCTTTTGTGTGTGCATCTGCAAGAACCCTGGCATCGTGAGCTGAACCTTCCCAACCACCTAATATGTATGTGAACCACATACTGAAGCCGCATACCACTGGGATGTTCTGAGACAAAAAAACCCTTGCGGTTTTGATAGGCAGCTGATAAGGATTCTGGGACTGAGGCAGGGATATGGCATCCATCTAGTGCATCTAGAAATTTATCAAAAAAAGGTGAGAATTTAGGATTTTGAGATATGTGTCAATGTGGAGAGTCTGTGCTGGGATGGGTAATGTATTTCATGGAAAGTTGAACCATAAGCTCCCAGATGTGTCAAAAAACGTTTGATATGGTTTGACCAGAGTTTTGAAAGCAATCTTGAGTTTGACGGTTTGAAGGACGTTGACCAACTATGTAAAGAAAAATAACTACTTGTTCCTCAATAGGTAAAATTTGTGAGATGACCTTGACTTCAACTTTTTGGATTTCTTCACATTATGTACATTATGTCGGTGCCAAATGCAGCCTCATAAAATCTTTCTGGGGTTCCTAAAATTACCAGATTTGTTTCCTTGCCTCCTGACCACCTCAACTTAACTTCCTGAGCTTTTTAGCTTTAAAAAAAAAAGGGGTACTCCTTCCACAGGGAGTACACAAAATCAAATAAAAATATGTAAAAGAATAATGAATGAGGAAAATATGTGTTAAAACTTTATTTCAAAAAAAATTTACTTAAAATTCATTGAACTTTGTGATAAAAAAAATTTATCCACATGGTAGCAAAAAAAAAAATCTGCTTTCATGTTTACTTATTCAAGATTATGGTGCATGCACCATTTTTTGAAAAAATTAATCTTAAAAGGAGCTTATAATGCCTCCCTATGGCTAACTTGATAATTGGTATTTTTCACCGAGCAGACAGAGAAGACTTTTAAATAAGGAAAAAGTTAAGCTATAAAAGGGTTTTTTTTAGAAAGAAATAAAAAATTAAATGAAATGAAGTCAAAAAATTCATAAATACTTGGGGCACATAAAAAAAAGGGCAATTCATAGATTGTTGGTGAATACCAATTTGGTTTTTTCGGTCATATCTTCATAGATTTTGATTACCTGCAATCTCATGGGGGATTTCCTAGGTCCCATCCATACAAATTCCAAAAGTACTTACATAGCTCATAAGATGGAAAGTTTAAATTTTTTTTTATGTACATACATATATAAACTTGCAGCTGAAGATTTCCAGAGATTCCGTTCATGTACGAAAATTCTGGGCAAGAAGATTGATTTCGTAGAACTTTGTTCAAATCCTATGCGAAATTTGAGATGATAATTTTAATCTGAGAGTGAAATCTTTGTATTTTATTTTGACGCGTCTATGTAATAATCGATTTCCTCAAGCTTAAAACATTTTACGACACTTTATATATTAATGGTACTTGCTGCTTAAAACAAGATGGCAACAAAAAAAAAAAAAAACTGAATCTTGAATACATTTGAATATATATACGTTCGGGTTCCTCTGATGTTTTTCTCTAATGAGCTTCTGACAAAACGACATCGTTCCGGTTTGGGGTTATATTGGCTGGTGGCCATTGGTGTCAACAAGCCGACGATAACAAAAGTCTCAAAAAATGAGCTATTGAACGCTAAATTAACCGAAGCATGGTACATAAGTAACAGAAATAACCACTTTATACTCGTTCAGAAATTTTCTGGCATGGGCTTTAATAGTTGATTTCCTTAATATCCTTCTACTCACCTATAGCACGGTATTAGCTCAACCTCCTGAACCATTATCACTTAGGTTAACCAGTGCGTTGTTACTTGGTATTGTCCGGGTTTATGGCCACGTAGGCTTTTTTCACTAGATTTTTTTTTTTACTTTTTTTTTACTGCTGTGGTTCAAGGATCAACAAAGACAAGATACGCTCTTTTTGTCTATTACAGCAATGCTCTTCTTTTGAAGTCCAAGTGCAACACGTATCTCAGTTAGTTCGAAAAACTTTTTCCCTAACTGAGGAAGAAAAAGTAAGGATTTTTTTTTTTTCTTTTACGCCGTAGAGCACTCGGGATGTTTATGTCTTGAGAATTGAATAAACATCAATATCTGGTTACGCAAGATAACTCGAAATCGAAGACGCTCTCTCTCTCAATCCTTGAGACATCCATTTCTAATGGACCTTACAGTCGATAACAACTTGAGGTATGTGAAACGGCATTATGCTATTTCATCAGCTCGTTCAATATAACATCTGGAGAGCTCCGCTTAAAAATGACCTTTTCTACAGAACTGCTCCTATTACGATTCCTCATCAGAGGCAACATGAACAGATTCAAGAATTTTTAAACTTTGAAGAACCTGACCCATTTTTGTTTGATCCTAAATTCAATGAAGGCGAACCATATGATCCATATATGGGATTTGGAGCAATTCTAATAGGAGCTAAACCCACAAGTTGGTACAACAAGATTAAACTTTACAAATTTTTTTAAATTTACATGAAATAGAAAAAATTATAAGAAGGAATTTAGGAGTCTAATATTAATATGGTACAACAAGATTAAACTTTACAAATTTTTTTAAATTTACATGAAATAGAAAAAATTATAAGAAGGAATTTAGGAAAATCATTTACTGATGTATGAAAATTATTTTAATTAGAAAGCAACTTTACGAATTCTCGAAGCGATGGGGTTAGCTCACTTGATACAGATCCATTTGTATCAAAGCCTTCAGAAATTAGTTTATCGGAAGGATCTTTGGCTTTGGGACCAGCGGTAGATGATGCAGGGGATCCGACTGGATTACAGGCTTACTTACAAGGAGGACTTCAATTTGATGATTTTGGAGTAAATAAGTTTCTTCATCAAATTAATTCAGGCTTGTTTCCATTTCTATTTCCTGAATAGTTAAATCCTTTACATCCTCTTGTGTTAGGGTGAAGGCGATCCGATTGATCTCGGAATTATACCTGCACCAGACGTAACTACTGGTCACAGAGTCCGCCACCCCTCTAGCAGGTATATTGAATTGGATATTGTTTGCGGCTTTTTCTTCCTCTATGAATCGAGCATTATCTTTATCCTGATATGTAGCGCAGAAACCTATAGAGCATTTTTATCTTTGGAGCGGGGGTTTGAATATTGTATGGAGATATTAAGGATGCTTGTTGAAGTGAGATTTGGACATTTCCAAAAACCAAGTCTTTCCCCCAGAAAGATAAAAAGGAAACAATGATGATGGAAGCAGTAAAATGAACAAGAATGCGCGACCCGTTTTGGGTTTTTTTTTTTTTTTTTTTTTTTTTTTTTTTCGCAGGTTCGGGATAGAGAGCGAGGTAGGACGTGGCCATCAAGTTAGACAAAGGCATACATCGATCATCGGATTTCGAATGAGCTCAATTGAGCCCCAGAGGATTCAGGACGACCATGTATGTATGACAGGCTAAAGAAATTTTGGATAATCTGAATGAAGCATGTCAAATAATAATATTTTTTCATTCTTTAATCTTTTTCGTTAGAGAGATATAAACAGGTTTGATCTAAACGACCAAGGAAATTTTGAATTAGAACCTTACCATTTTAACGATGAACAAATCTCCCATGTCGATCAGCAGGGTACTTTAACTTCTTTGAACCCAATAGCCCTACAAGATATCCTTAAATCAAAGCGTAAAGCTTCGCCTCATCCTAAATCGTTAGACCGTAGAAAATTGGCTAAAGTATTAATTGATTCTCCGACCTCTCTGAGTGCGGAAGATTTAATCACCATGAGACAAAATTATGCATTGGAAAATTTGGAGAGAGCTAATAGAGATATGGATCGAAGACGGAATAAGCTACTTGAAGCCCATGCTGAGGAATTAGTTTATGGAATCCCCAATTACTGTTTGAGTGAAATTTCTGTCTCAAGTTACTCTTACCTATCATGGCTGAATAAAGAAATAATAATAATAATCCAAATGTTGAATTTCCCCAACATTTCTCGATTAAAATGCTGGAAATGAAAAAAAATTAATAATACTTGTTCAGTTCAAGCTTCTAAATTGAGGCAATTCTGGGTGGGAAGTGTAAAAATGCCTAGTGTTAAAGTTGGTTCAAAGAAAGGTAAAGGAATTTCTAACGATAGATCTTAAACCAATGAAATTTAAATCATATTTGATTGTATTTTAATTAAATTCAACTAGCTTTTTTTTCTGATCTTGGATTGTTATTTTGAATTCTGTGCGAAAAAAAAAAAAAATCTAGTATCGGGAAGGCTTGTTGGAAATGCTGAAAACTTAGATATGAATGCGAATGAATTTCATCAAGAAGAGCAAGATGAAGCTAACTCTTTTGAGCCTCTTCAAGGAACTGAGCCGGGGAATGAAGAAGGGTCATTGTTCCAGTTAAATGGGAACTTGCGTTGAGTTACCTCAGATATTCTACTCCAAGACTGTGATTTCTCAGATGAAGAAAAGACTGACTTGGAATCATTTTTAACTTTTATTTCTAGCATGGCTGAACTTTCAAGGGAATCAAATTCGTAATGAAAGACCAGATGATCAGGGAATAGAAGAAATTGATGAACAAGTATGTAATTTTTTTTTTTTTTTTTTTTTACTCTATGTAACCCTTTCCTGATGAAACATTTTGGAATTTTGAAAAAAAAATTCCCATGTTCTAGGTTGTGGGTCGACACAGGGCTCTCAGCTATGAAAGTAGTGCCGATGGACTTCTGGGAAGTCATATTTTACCTTGGAACCGTGCCAGTTTGGCTCATGGAAGCGAACGCGGGCGACACGAAAATTATGGAATGACTACGATGGATACAAGTGGCATGAGAATTACTTCTCATATAAGGAGAGAAACGCCTGTGCAATTGCAAGTTGATCATATTTTGTTTCCTTTTTTTTTTTTTTTTCTTCTTTCTATATATATTCTCTTAAATGACTTGGATTGTGATGCATTAGAAGGCGCAGGTCATCTTTACTTTCCTTGTCACGAGAGCCTACGCGTATTTCATCCACGCCTCAGTTGATACTATCCAGCTTAGTTACAAGAAACAGTTGAGCGAGATTTATTTTTTTTACTTACAGGATTTTAATATCTGAATTTGATTATTTTTTTGCCATTTTGAAACATAAAAAAAAACAGTTCCACAAGCTATAATAAAAGATCTAGATTCAGATGGCCAAAGTTTTCTTATCTGGGCGTGTAGTCAAGCTGATGACCCATCAGATTTCTTATGTATGTATCATTATAAGTTTATCTCTGAAACAAATATTTAATTCACATGAATGTTTGAATTTATTAATTAATAGTTAGTGATCTTGCACCAGTAACAAGTACCAGTCGTCAAGTTGCAGCACAAACGTTTATTAAAGTTTTATCATTGGCTAGCCACAAATTGATGCAAGTTATTGAGCAAGATGAACCTTATGGTGAAGTGAGTTTTAATCGTGGTATTTATCTCATATGAATCTCACTTTGGACTTGTTTCAGATTCGATTAAGGTTGTTGGTACATGAGGAATAAGGCTGCGAAAAAAAAAAAAAAAAAAAAAAAAAAAAAAAAAGGAAAGAGGTAATTTGAGGAAATCAATCTTCCATTCATATTTGTTCCTCATACTATTAAATTTCCATATTTTTTTAGATGCAATTTTTACTAAATGAACTACATACTAAAAACAATGTAGAATAATCTCAGTAGAGTAAACATGTAATGTGTTTTTCTACTTTTTTTTTTATTTTTATATCAATCAAATTAGACTCATTGATTCCAATATCTGAATCCAATTAAAATCCCATTCGAGTAGATTATTTTGTTGATAAAAATTAAAAAATTAAAATTAATTTAAATTTTACTAATCAATAACAAGTAATTTAACATTTTGATAATAATTGAAAACTAAATCTGAATCTAAACTAAAATCTCTAAATTTTTTATTTATTTTTTCTTCATTTTCTTTCAATTGAATCAGCTTTTGATTATTATTAAAATTATTCAAAGTTTTTTTAAAATCAAAACTAATTAAATAATTAAATAAGAATTGATTTTGATTCATTAAATCTATTTTTTTATTTATTTTCTTTTCTTGTTTTGTAATTGAATCATCATCATTTTCTTTATTAATGGGTATTGTTTGAGTAATTTGAACTAATTTATAAATTTGAATTAATTCATCAAAATCTGTTGGAAAAAATATATCAAATAATCCTGGTTTAACTAAAAATGTTGAAACGGGAACTGTCTTTATTTCAAATAAATTAGTTGTAGGATGTAAGACAAAAAAAAAAAAATGGATGAGTATGATATTTGTTTAAATGATCTGAAAAAGAAACAGAGGTAGAGAAATAAACATACCATTCCATTATATCTAGTTTGCACAACAGGAGCTCCTCTATTATTCTTAATTTTATTTAACCAACTTGAATTATTTAATATTGATAAATTGTGATTATTATTATTATTAATTAAAGAATTATTTAAATGAAAAAAATCAGAAAGAATTAATTTATGATTTGGAAACAAATTAAATAAATTTTGAATTAAAATTAAATAATTAGTTGGAATGAATTCATACGGTGTTAAATTAGAATGAAATGGTATATATTTTAACATTAATTTTTTAATTAATTTTTTCAATTTATTTGCTGGTTTGAATTTATCAAGAGTTAAATCTTGTTCTATTAAACTTAGATAGTGTAATAGATTTGAATTGTTAGATTTTGTAATAGGTATAAAACGTTCATGAAAATCTCCATTGAGATCTGTGATAACGATGGATTGAAGAGGTTGTAATGTAATAGGGTCTCTTCTGATTACATCCCTAGATAAATTATCCAAGACTTCCATACCCAAAATCCAACAAGGTTCTTGGTTTTTAATCATTTGAGAAGATGAGGATTCGGATAATGATAAAATTGATTGATTGATAACTTTTGCTTGGTTTGAATGACCTGATTCAATTATTTTTTTACTTTGTTTTTCGGCTAATCTAATAGATAATTCAATTGTGACATAATTTGTTTTAGAGTATAATTCAGGATGATTTTTTTGAATATAATCTAATATCCCACAGCATAAAGTTCCATTTCCAGCTCCTATTTCATAAATGTAAAGTGGTTTGATTTTTTTTGATTTTGAAAATTCTTTCATATGGCTTTTAATTATAACATTTGCTATACTCCAGGCGTACCAAGATAAAAAAAAAAAAAAAAAAAAAAAGAGTGAACACATAATAATTGATAAATCATTTGAAGATATTAAAATAAATGAAACATACGTTGAATAATTCCGAGGGGGTATGCCAAATTTGACGTTGATCGAAATTGGAGTTAGAAGAGATACCAGGGGAAGATTGATGACGATCAATAACGACTAATTTTTTCTGTTGATCGAGATAGTTAAGATTGAGATTTTTTGATGATGATGAGTTATTTGAATTGGATTGATCTAGATAACTTGAGTCTAATATTTCAACTTGATTAAAAAAGTAACCATAGTTTGGATTGTATAAACTATCATGAATGAAATCTCTGGTTAAACTAATTGAAGGTCTTGGATGTTGATGAAATGAAGCTAGTTGTTTAGCATCGTATAATTTTAGTTTATTTTTACTAGTGAATTGATTAATAACTCGTTTAATTTCTTCTGGTTCTTGTTCTGAGAAATGATCTGGTGTATAATTGTATCTTGAATTTAAACTACTATAATAATTTCTAATCATCAGTTTGTTCTTTTTTTTATTTCTTAATTTGATTCGATTCATTTTTAAAAATAAAAAAAATTAAAAAAAAATTAAACTGATCAAGTAGTGTGGTGACATTGCTGTGATTTGAGTTACAATTAAAATTTAAATTTAAAAAAATAATACAAACATGTATGAAAAGGATGAATGAAAGAATGACATGGATAGAAGAAAAGGAAGGAGTGATAGTAACTGAGCAATTTAACATGATATCACTAAAATTTTAGAATAAATAGAAAATAAAATTCATTATTGTCTTTCTTTTTAACGACGTTGATTAAATGCTTTATGAACTAATTGAGAAAAGGATTTATCGGCTAAAACTTTAAAACCTGATACAGCAATACCTTTAGCTGATTTTAAAGTAAGTTGATGAGCCTCTTCTGTGGCCGCTGATTTAGTAAATCCTTTGGTATGATTTCCTTGACCTGGTGTAGTTGGAATTTCATAGATTGGATGTATAGATGGAACTTCATATGATACATTCCCCTATATCATTTTTCATTTTTTTACAAATTAAAATCAAACTTGTTAAAAACCAAAATAAATGCAAAGACTTACAAAATCAGTAGAACCAAGTGATGGACCATCAAAAGGAACACGAATGCCCATTTGATTTTCCATAAATTTAGAATACTCTTCAGCCAAAGGTTTATTATTGATTAAATCTGCATAAACCATTTCTTCTTCAATTTTAATTTGACATCCAGTTGATTCAGCAGCTGCTTGAAAACATTTGAAAACTCTTGCTTTTAATTTTAACATTCCATTTTTAGTTGGGGATCGAATGTCGTATCTTAACCAAGCATAATCAGGTATCACTATTCATGGTAATGAATAAATAAATAAAAGGTAAATTAGTTTTTAAGATACAATTTCATGGTTGAAGACATGGTCGATTTAAATAGGGAAAGAACTTGAACCATTTGAAACCCAATTTTCAGAACCCTGAATGATTCCATGCACTCTTTCTTCTGGATGAACTATAACAAAGTAAAAATCAACTCATCAGTTAGTTGAGAAAAGCAATGAACCAATTCAACTTCTTTTTTTTTTTTTTTAAAAAAAAAAAAGAAAATGAATAACTCAACTTTGTTGACGAAGAAGTGAGATATTATTGTAAGCAGATACAGCAGCATCAAGAGCATTAATACCTTCCCAAGGGGCACCCGCTGCATGAGCACTAAAAGAAATAACAAAATCCAAACAAATGAAAGGAATTTAGAATTTTATAATTATCATCTTATCTTCAACGGAAATAAATAAACAACTTCTAACTTTTTACCAAAGTATTCAACCTTAACTTGAGTGATGGCAAGCATTGGTAACATTCCACCAAAAGGAGCGGGATGTAACATCAAGCAAGCCTTTTTGTAAAATGATTTAACACTTTAGCTCAGGAGGTAAAGAAGATTAGAATTTAAGATTGGTTATTGTTGATTTGACTCACATCCATACCGCGATAAGCACCTTGCTCAATCAATTTGATCTTACCTCCAATAGTTTCTTCGGCAGGTGTACCTAGTAGAATGATTTTTCCGGGTATGTTGGACTTGCCGTAGGAGTGGGAAAGGGAATGATAATTAAAACATGAGTTGAAATTTATATTATATAATGATAATAAAATAAAAACAACCTACTTGTTCCAATGCACGTGCAGTGGCCATAGCCGCAGCAATACCAGCAATACAAATTAAAGGATGACCACAAGCGTGACTGAAATGATACCTCACTAGAATTAAAATTTTGTGCTTGAAAGAAGGAAGGAAAGAGAATGATAATTACCCTATTCCAGGTAAGGCATCCATTTCTGAATTGAAACCAATAGTTTGGCCTCCCACTCCATTCGTAAATATGGCCTCAACTGCAGTTTCAATTCCATAAGCATGCCTAGTAACTTTCCAACCTATTATTTCAATTGAGTTAATAAGGATACTTTCAATAATAATGGATAATTAGAAATATATTTACGAACCATGAGTTTGCTCAAAGATTTTAGCAATTAAGTCATGAGTTTTAAATTCTTGTAAAGCAATTTCTTTAAATTCAAAGATTTCTAAGCTCCATTTTCTTAATTGAGGAGATAAACGATCGATTTCTTGTAACAAGATTGAAGGGAAATCATGATGATCTTCATGAAGATTGACGAGTAATTTTTCTTGAACAAGTGTCGATGAAGAGTTTGATAAGATTGAGGAGGAAGTAGGATATGAAGATGAAATGAGAGTAGGTGCTATTGAAGAAGGAGACTAGTAGATAGGATGAATCAGTTTGAGTTTTTTTCTTATAAAATTTAATTGATAACAAACAGACCTGAAAACCACATTTACAAGAGGACAAAGGTTCTTGTGGAGATTGAATGAGATCTTGGTCATCTTCTTCTAATCGAAATCCACCAGTTAAGGAATCAAATATTGGACCCAAACAACTGGCAGGACGAGACATGATTGATAAGATTGAAATTGGAAATTGAAAAGATGAAATAATAAAAGTTCAATATAAAAAAAAAAAAAAAAAAAAACAAAAA
>JNCO01008624.1:0-11303 GCA_000785685.1 Uromyces viciae-fabae | reverse complement strand
AGCAAGGGCGACTCGGTATTGGGATGAGCGCTGTGCTCATCGGCTTTGGGATCCCTTGCGGAAGGGTGACTTGGTGATCTTGTATAATCGGTCGTTGGAGATGCAATGGGGTAAACTTTTTGCTAACCGCTGGAAAGGCCCATATTGGGTGGTCAGTAAGTTTCTGGGAGGGAGTTATCAGCTGGAGGAACTCGAGGGTACTCTTTTGAAGCGGAAGGGGGCGGCGGCGCATGGTAAGCGGTTTTCCGCGCGGGGATCAACTTCCTTTGATGAAACAGCTGGATCTGGTGGAGAGAAAAGCAGTGAGGTATTAGGGAGTGAAGAGGTGGAAGATGTGGAGATGCGGGAAGCCCCTGAGGATTCTCAATCCGATGTTTCCGTTTTGGAGGACTCTAGCGTCGGAGTGGAACCAACTCTTCAAAGAAGTAAGCGGTTTAAGCAAATGCGGACATAGGCTAAAAGCGAGGGGGGAAGGGAGGAGGTGGATGGGGCCAGAGGCCAAGCATCTTTTGGTGAGGGGGTGTGCTAGCTGGTTTACAGCCGGATTAACTAGCCACCCCAGAATGTCTGTTTTCTTATAGATCTCTTTCAAATTGGCATGTGGATAGTTTCACTGGTTTGGTTTTGGTTATTGTTTAGGAACATGGGTGCGGGGAATTGCGTGGCAATTCTTCTGGGGCGGTCCAGTCACTGAAGCGGGAATCTTTCTTTTCTTTGGTTCTAAAGTTTTTCTTAGGTTATGTCTTCAAATTTTATCTTTCGGGTTATGTTTGTGATTTTCTGGGCGGCGGAAAAAGTGGGGATAAAAAAAAATGAAAAAAATAAATAAAAAATTAAAATAAAAAGAATAAAATCAAAGTAAGAATAAATAAAAAGAATAAAATAAAAGTTAAAAAAAAAAAAAAAAGAAAAGCAAATAAAAAGGAAGTGCGGGGACTAAGTGGTTCTCTTTCCGGGGCGGACCGGGCATTTCTTCTCACCCTCACGGTTTTTTTTTTTTTTCTCTTTCTTTCTCTCTGTTGCTTATTTTCTCACTTCTCACGGGCTCAAGTTTTGCGGAACATTTCTTTAATATATATATTATTACTGATAAAGAAAAACAGAAAGCGGAAAGAGGGAAGAATACAAAGGGAAAAATGGAAATGAAAGCTAAGAGGAAGGGGGAGAGTGGGGTGGAGGATCGAGAAGAATTGTGGGTCGGCATAGCTTGCCAAAGTAATCCGTGAACTCCATGTGTTTGCGGAGGAGTTGGTGGCGGGTTTCAAAGGGGATCCCGACTGCGGAGTGGATCGCCTCGATGTATCTTTTGGTGGTCCTGAGAGCAAAGTGTCGGAAATGGTGAAGCTCGATCACTTGCGCTGGTTGATGGTCGTGTAGATTGTCGGTGATCCGGAAGATTTGGTCCGGAGGAGTCTGCGGGGGGGTAGTCGTTCCTTCAACAACCGGTGAGGCGGGGGGAGGGTTGGGATTGGAACGGGAGGAAGGAGAGTCGAGAGCGGATGAGGAGGAAGGAGGGTTTGGTGTTGACGGAGAAGAAGGTGGTGAGGTCGGTGGAGAAAGAGGAGGGGGAGTGGGGGTGGAAGTTGAAGCAGAGGGGGGAGGCAAAGATTGTGGCGCAGGAGTTGGTCGGCGTGGGGAGGAGATGATGATTATGTCGGAGGGCATCCTCGACAGGGGCTTTGGCTTTGGGTGTTTCTTGACTTTTGGTAACTCCATTGGCCAGCGGCCAAAGAGATCCCTGCGAATGAACCTGGAGTCGGCCGGTGAAGATGCGGGGCGCGCTGGAGGCGGAGAAGGAGTGGGAGCTGGAGCTGGGGATGGAGTAGGAGCCCGAGCCGGAGCGGAGGGTCCAGCTGCCGGGATAGGGGAGGGAGCACAAGGAGGGGAGGTGGTGGAAGTTTGTTGGCGCTCTTCGTTATGAGTGTTTACCGGACGGCGTGGTTCTTTGGTGGGGTTTTGGTCGGCGAAACCACGATTCGTCCAGGCCGGAGTTTGGACCCGTTTCTGGGAGGCCTACTCCCTCGCGGCTTTTCCCCATTCGGCCATGGAGGCAAAATCGGCTTTCTTAGGAGCCGGATCGTGGAAGTAACCCCGTTTGACAGGGGATCTTTCGAAGTTTTGTCTTGGCGGGGAGAGCGATGGCGGCGAGGAGATCGGCAGTGGGGAGAGAATTGGGGGGAGGGGTTGCGCCAACGGCATGCGCTGGGGGGAGTGTCGGTGGAATGATCGGAGAGAATGGTTTCCGAATCCGGAACCACGAACGAGTCCACCCAACAAGTGCGTTTACAAGGGCAGGACGGACCAGGAGAAGGTTGGCGATTTGAACTTCTTCATTTGGTTTTCGGACGGAATAAGCAAGCCCGGTGAGCGCGGGAGCATTCGTTGCAAGCGCCGCCGGGAGTGGGTTGGTAACATTGTAAGATCTTTCCGCATTGGCAAGATTTGGCACAATGGGTGCACTCCATCACAGCGGGTTGACCAGGATGGGGGGGTGTGGTGAATGGGTTTGGGAATGGGATTGGAGAAGGTCGTTTAGTTGGATAAGGGAAAGGTGGTAAGGGGGGAGTATGTATAGAAGGATTTGGTGGGTTGGTTTGTGGAGGGAATGAATCGCTGGGGACAGGATTCAAAAGCAAGGGGGATGTGGAATTTATATTCGTGTTGGATAGCGGTGGTGAAGGTGGAGAGGCATGCGGAGCAGTGGAAAGCATCGTGCAAGCTGATCAAATAGCTTTGGCGAAGAAGGAAAGGGTGAAGGTGGAGAGGCATGCGGAGCAGTGGAAAGCATCGTGCAAGCTGATCAAATAGCTTTGGCGAAGAAGGAAATTATCTTCAAAGTTAGTCGCCTCAGGATATACTAAACGCGGAGGGAAAGTGGAAAGTACGTTTCGCGGGGGCTGAGCGGTGATGCGGATTAGAAAATCATATGTGGGTTACTCAGGAAGGTGCTGTGGGGTATATTGGTGCTAAGGGCTGCGGGTCAGCAGGGGAAGGAGCGGATTGTTCAACGGATAACAATCCAAACCGGTGGGCTGCAAGAAGTAGGGTGGTGTCGGTCGGCAGCAGGGGTTCCGGAAGTAAGGCGGATGCAGGATTGGTGATTGGGGCAAAACAACTGCGGAGACAGAAACTGGGGGGTACACGGAGGGGAATAGGGTGGTATCGGGGGAACCGGGGTGCGGGATGGGAAGGGAGGGATTGAGAGTTTTAAATAAAAGAATTACACATTACATTACAACAGTTTACCATTACAATTATAATACACATCTTTTACATTCGGTTGTTACAGCACATTCCACTTGCGGGAAGATCGATTTATTGGGAAAAGGGAAAATTTCTGACCAAGACTCTTAGGGAGAGAAACTGCGGAAGCGGGAGGGTGTAAGAAAGGGCCAACTTGTTTGGGGTTCTTAGTCTAGAGCGTAAGTTTCTCTTAGATCTTGGTTCACTAGTCCTATCAAGCGGAATCATCGAGTTCTGGAACCTGCGGAGAGTCAATTCCGTGTTCGGACACGGATTATCTTTCCACAACGTTTACTTTTACAAAAACTAGTGCATGTACCAAAATTTTGCAAAAGTAAACGTAAAACCTACTCTTTTTGCTGCCCCATGGAATTTTTTTTTCCCAAGATCCAACAAGGTTGCAATACATGTGATCAAAATTTGAGGCCATATTCCTCACATCAACTATTTTATTTTATTTTTTATTTGATTTTGTGTACTCCCTAAATATGGAGTACTTCAAATTTTTTTTTGGAGCTAAAAAGCTCAGAAGATGAAGGAGGGGGGCTCAGGATGCGGGAAAAAAAATTGGGTAACTTTAGGGCTCCTAGAAGTATTTTTAAAAAATATTTAAAAAAATCAAAAATTGCTCAACGGCCTCCTGACATCAAAAGGGGGTGCACAACAGGTTTTGGGCTGTGCCAAAAACAATCCCCTATAATAATTAAATTTATTATATTATTTTGAGATTACTTAAATAATATAGAAATTATTTAAGCAGTGCTTACTTTCAACGGAAAGTGTCTTCACTCAATGTTTGGCAATCTTACCAAACTGGGGTGCCCCTTTTTTCAGCAAGGGAGGTAGAAAGGGTCTAAGCCTAACTATCTATCACTGTCTATTCAATTGGTCTTGTAGAAACAAGCCAATTGATAGATTATTTTTTATTACACAGCCCAGCCCTCTTACTGATATGAGGGGAGTTCAGCCAGAGTAGGGGGGCTATGAAATAACAAATGAGAATGTTAATGCAAGTCAGTGAAAGGGTTTTACCTGGTTTATGACTGGAAGTAGATTTGTTTCTCTTTTATATTATTTAAATAAGTTCTGAAGTTTTAGGACGGAGTATGGAGGGTGTATTTATGCCTGTTCATACATAACTCCATCATTTTTCAGAGGTACCTGATTTCTGAGAAGGACTCTTGATGATGACATCATTTTTTCATGATCTGAAAATATGATGTCATTCTTTCAAATTTATTGGCAAATTATTATAAAGTTAAATTATTTACATTGATAAATAATAATCTAGGAAAATGAATCTTCCAATTTGGGAGATTAATTAAACTTAAAATTTTCAATGTAAATGGAAAATAATTCTCCAATTACAAATTCATTTTTGTAGTGAAAAGATATAGAAAATCAATTGCGACTTCAAGGGGTGTTGAAACTATTGAAAGACTTTTGAATTTATATTTTTAAGAGAATTGATTACTAGAAGCAATGAACTGAGACAAGAAAAACATTAGATTTATTCTTGAGAAAAAAATTGGAAAACAGTTTTTAGAATTGAAAAGAAATGATAAATAAAAAACTCAATGTTGAGGAGAGGTGGATTTATTAATTGAAAGAATGATTTCAATTTGGTTGAGTTGATCTTTTGATTTTCTGAATTTGATTTAAGCACTAAGATTTGGAATCATTAGTTGATTGATTTATTTTGAATAAAGTAGAAGGGAGAAAACAAGATCTCACCAAGATCCCAGTTGATTTTTTGATGTAGGATTTTATTTTAGATAAGAATGATAAGAGAGAAGAAAGAAAGAAATTAATTAAGAAAAAGAAAGAGAAATGAAAAGAAGGATGTTTTGAGTTAAGTTGAAGTTTGAGTATTTGAAAACAAAATGAGATTTTTATTGTAATAATGAAAGGGGAGCGCTAAATCTACGATAGTTTATTGTATAGACTATCGTATACGATATCAGGGCCCCCCAAAATGTGGTATATGACATTGGGGACCCCATTCTTTCTTATTGTACATGACATTTTACAGTGTCGTATACAATAAGATGGGGGGTCCCCGATGTCGTATACAACATTTTGGGGGGCCCCGATATTGTATACGACATCGGCGCGGAGAAACCCTTTTGGGCTGAAAAGTGTCGTATACAATAGTTTCCCCCCCGAAACTATTGTATACAACAGTTCTGGGCTGAAAAGTGTTGTATACGGGTGTTTCTGCCCAAAAAAAAGAAAAAATATCAAAAAAAAAATAAAAAAATAAAAAAATAAAAAAATAAAAATAAAATAAAAAAATGAAAAAATGAAAAAAGAAAAAAAGGAAAAAAGAAAAAGGGGATGAAAAAGAAAAAAAAAGGGAATGAAAAAGAACAATAAAGAAAAAAAGAAAGAACAAGAAAGAAAAAAGAAAAAAGAAAAAAGAAAAGAAAAAAGAAAAGAAAAGAAAAAAGAAAAAAGAAAAAGAAAAAAGAAAAAAGACAAAAGAAAAAAGAAAAAAGAAAAAAGAAAAAGAAAAAGAAAAGACAAAGAAAGTCAAATGAAAAAAGAAACAAAGAGTAAAACAAAAAAGAAGAAAAAGAAGAAAAAAGAAAAAAGAAAAAAGAAAAAAAGAAAAAAGAAACAGAAAAAGTAAGAGAAAGAAGTCGAATGAAAAAAGAAACAAGAAGGAAAAAAGAAAAAAGAGAAAAGAAGACATGAATGAAGAAAGAAAGAAGTTTTATTTTTATTTCTTATTTTTTATTTTTTCTTGTTTCTTTTTTTCTTTTTTCTTTTCTTTTCTTTTTTCTTTTCTTTTCTTTTTTCTTTTCTTTTTTATTCTCTTTTTTATTTTCTTTTTTCTTTTTTCTTCATTGTTCTTTCTTTTTTTTCTTGGTTCTTGGTTCTTTTTGTGTTTTTCTTTTTTCTTATTTCTTAATTCTTTTTTTATTTTTATCTTTTATTCTTGCTTTTTTATTTCCTGTTGTTTCTTTTTTTCTTTTATGTTCTTTCATCTCCTCATTCTTTTGGTTTCTTTTTCATTTCACTTTCTTTCTGTTTTCTGTTTCTTGTTCTTGTTCTTTTTTTTTTTTTCTTTTTTCTTTTTCTTTTTTTTTTTTTTTTTTTTTTTTTTTTTTTTTTTTTTTTTTTTTTTTTTTTTTTTTTTTTTTTTTTTCAGATACAACACGGCGGACTGTTGTATACAACAAATCGGCCGTGCCCATTGTCGTATACAACAGTCGGCCGTGTCGTATACGACAATTGGCATGGCCGATTTGTTGTATACGACATTGGCGCGGCCCCGGCTGTCCCCGATTGTTGTATACGACAGTTTCGGGGCCGCGCCAATGTTGTATACAACATTTACACAATACCTTATTGTGGTTTTAGCGCTGGCCTAATGAAATTTGAAAATGTTGAGAAGAAAGTAAATTGCTGATTTGTTTGTGGTAAAAGTTGTGACATTTGAGTGATTTCTGTGTAGTTGAAAAATTAAATCTTACACCCCTCTGGAGATCATGTTTTCTCCTCCAGAGCCACAATGATGAATTAAATTGATTGAATTATTGATGATTGCCTTGCTAGCTGGTTTTGTTAGACAGTCTGCTGCCATTAATTCGGTCCAAATGAAGTGAATTTTTATTTTGTTTTGACTCAATTGTTCTCGCAAAGCTTTCATTTTGATGTCCAAATGCCTTGTTTTGGATTTTGACCCAATTTTTTTTAGTTTATTGTCTAAAACACTGTTATTAATAAAATGATGAAAAATTTCAGTCTCATATTAAAAAAGCTCACTGTACAGGATTTTTAGCCAGAGACCTTCATGGTAGGCATCAGAAAGTGGGTTTAGTTCATTTTCTGTTGTGGATTCTACAACATTTCATTGACAAGAGCTGTTTCAAGCAATTAAAGAACCATGAATAAGACATAGATAACCTGACTGAGATTTTCTTGACAATTGATTGTTAGAAAAAGAAGCATTGCTGAAGTTTTTTAAGTTGAAGTCACATTGTTTATTTATTTTTAGAGTGAGTTTTAGATAGATTGTTCCCTTTAGGTACATCCATATTACTTTTACTTCCCTCCAATGAGACAACCCGGGTTTTGTTGAGTACCTGGATACAAGGGAAACACTCAGTGATATATCTGGTTGAGTTAAATTGGAAATATAATTCATCAATCCTATCGCATTTCTATAATTAATATTCAGAGCTTTGAATTTTTCAAAATCATCGTTTTCTCCCTCCTTAAGTTTAATCCCTGGAGTTAACAGAGCGTCTGAAGTTTTTGATTCTTTCAAACCTAGCTCATCCAATCCATGTTCCATGTGTTTTGGCTGAGATAGATAAATTACTGACTTGTTTTGTTTGAAGAGCATTCCGAGAATAGTAGTGGGTAAGTGACAAGATAAGTTTTGAAATTGATTTAAGAAGTTGGTTTTGAATTCTTCTGAGTTTGAAGAGACAAGTAAGTCGTTGACATGGAAAAAGATTGTGTCATCAGAGTTGTTTGATGGATAAAGACATGGATCACAAGATGATTCATGATATTTATGAGATTTGAACCATGGAGTAAGAAATTCATACCAGTTTTTCGGGGCCTGTCTAAGCCCGTAGAGTGATTTCTTGAATTATATATACTTTGATTTTCTTTGAGAGAATTCTGAAGTGAGAATAGTTACTTCCTCAGCAATTGAGGAGTGTAAAAAGGCTCCATTTACGTTTTATTGAGTGAGTTTTAAGTTCCTATTCAAAGAATGAGAAAAAGAACATTCTAAGTGTTGTGAACTTTCCTGTTGGTTCAAAGGTCTCTTTTTAGTCAAGACCGTGTATTTGGTTGAGTCCTTGTACACAAAGTCTTGCTTTGTATTTTAATGGTTCATTGTGATAGTTGTCCTTTATTCGGAAAACCCATGTGGTCTTGAGAGGATTGATTGGTTCACTTTATTATTCTTCCCATACGTTTTGATCTTCAATTGATTTGAGTTCATTATTTATTTCTTCCAACCATTTCTCTCTATCTAAGCAATTCATTGCCATTTTGAAGTTTGGCCCTTGAAATGAGCTTGGAATTTGTTTGAGTTCACATCCTTGATTAATTAGATATCCGGGAATAATTAAATTAACCACTATATCCAGGACATAGAAACAATTTTTAAGTTCAACAGCTGTATCTTTCCAATCAAGAGGAACAGTTCCTTTCCCCATGATTTCCATTGAGGCGCCCTCTTTTCCTGTTTTGATACATTCTTCTTTTACAGTATCAATGTTTATGAAGTAGTCTAAGGAATTGAAGATATGTGCCGGAGCACTGCTGGCTAGAATCAACTTTTCATCAATTTTTAGGTAGTTTGATAATAATTAGATAAGAGAATAGTAGTGTGTGACAGTTGGTGAGGAGAAGCTACTTGATTTTTTTTGCTTCTTTTTCCATTCATTTTTCTGTTCTTGCCACCATTTGGGGCAAGATTTGGATGAAGATGCCAGCATTGCTCTTCTGCATGCTTGGCTTTTGGGCTGTGAAACTTATCCATACAGCGTATAGATCTTTTTCTTTCATATTGTTGCTTATTCATATATAGCATTGTTGATGATGATATTGGGTTCTTGTCTTTTGATTGAGATTTCATCTCATTATCAATCTGAGTAAGATATCCTAAGACTACATCAGAGGTTATTTAATTTTCTGAATGCATGATTTGTTGCCTCAATGCAGCGAGCGTCCTCGGAAAGTTGAATAGAATAAGGTATTCTATTACGTCTTCAGTTAGTTGAAAACCTACAGACGCTAGCTTTTTCAAGTGAATGTGAATTTTTGTAATGAAGACCTCGATTTTGTTGTCTTTGAAGGTAAGCCAGAAAAAATACATAAAAAATCTAGCTTTATTTTCAGTTTGAGAAGAAGCGAATTTCTTCTTTAAATCTGTCCATAATTTCAAAGTATTATTTGCATTTGATAGATTGACCACTGTGCTGTGTGTTTTATGATTGATTTTAGCAAGGATCATTAAAACCGTTTCTCAATTATCATTCTTGCTTAGAGCTTGATTTTCTTTGAGTTGATTGTATACCCCCCTAAGCTCAAAGAGAAGCAATATCTTGTCCGCCCAAATAGCGTAATTTTCTTCATTTAATTTTGGAATATTTTTGATGGCTGCTTTTGTTGCAATCTGAGCATACCAGTCTTCATTATTCCCCCGAGACACTGCTCCTATTGACGGT
This sequence comes from Uromyces viciae-fabae, assembly GCA_000785685.1. Classification (NCBI taxonomy): domain Eukaryota; kingdom Fungi; phylum Basidiomycota; class Pucciniomycetes; order Pucciniales; family Pucciniaceae; genus Uromyces; species Uromyces viciae-fabae. Next base: position 1,863 of record JNCO01008624.1, on the reverse strand, counting down.
GTTGCCATTCATTTAGCTTTTGGCTGTTAACCGTAAAATACTTTTGAATTTATATTTTTCAGAGAATTTATAATTACTAGGAGCAACTGAGACAAGAAAAAAATTAGCTTTATTTTTGAGAAAAAAAATTGAAAACAGTTTTTAGAATTTAAAAGAAATGAGGATTAACATACTTGCTACTGAGGAAAGGTTGATTTATTAATTGAAAGACTTATTTGAATTTGGTTGAGTTGATCATTTGATTTTCTGAATTTGAGTTAAGCACTAATATTTGGAATTGTTAGTCAATTGATTTATTTTGAATTAAGTAGAAGGGAGAAAACAAGATCTCACCAAGAGCACAGTTGATTTTTTGATGTAGGATTTTATTTCAGATAAGAATGATAAGAGAGAAGAAAGAAAGAAATGAATTAAGAAAAAGAAAGAGAAATGAAAAGAAAGATGTTTTGAGTCAAGTTGAAGCTTGGAGTTGAGTTGAAGTTTTGAGTTGAGTTGAAGTTTGAGTATTTGAAAATAAGATGAGATTTTTATTTTGATAATGAAATTTGAAATTGTTGAGAAGAAAGTAAATTACTGATTATTTTGTGGTAAAAAGTTGTGACATTTGAGTGATTTCTGTGTAGTGGACAAATTAAATCTTACACCTAGGCTCTCAAGGATAGAGTGTTTGTTAAGCCTTTGCTAAACCTCTATACTAGGGAGAAATTTGTTCAATCTCTCTTTTTTGTAAATATTTTCCTTATATAAAATAAAATTAAATTAAAAATTTGCAGCTTCTCTGGACTATGTTAAAAGTCTCAGATGCTGACATTTTCCTTAAACAATTTATTCTATTTTTTCAATCAAATCAATATACATGATTCCCCCTTCACTGAATTACACACCAAATCCAGCTTTAATTTTGTTGGCTGTCTCCAAATAAAAAAAAAAAAAGATGGTATATGATATCTTTAATTTCCAATTCTATTTTTCTCCATCTTTTTCTCTGTTTTAATAAAATAAATCCTTGTTGTTTTTCTTCTTTTTATTCAAATAAAAATTCTTGTTCTTTTTCTCATTGTTTCAAAAAAATCAAATCTTGATACCGCTCAACTGACACAATTAATTTTTTTGTTATTAATCCAATAAATATATAATATTCCACCTTTTCTCAATGTCACACAAACTCCACCCAAAAAGAATATTCCAAGCTAGTGACTTCTTGTGATATTAAATCTTCCCAAGCACGTAACTAAACCAATGAAGATGATATTCAACTATGTGTATCCTGGCTGGAAGTATATGAAGATCCACCCAATGGAACAGATCAATCCACTCAATGGAACAGATTAATCCACTCAATGGAACAGATCAAACAGCAAACACATTCTGGGAATGGATAACTGAACATTACCTGAATGTGATACCCTCACATCTTCTTCATTTTGTATCAAAGTAGATCCTGCTTCTAGGATAACTTTTAAATTCTTAGCATTAAGTCCTTGATAATCCCAGGACCATTGGATCCCCTTCATAACTCCAACTGTGCCCTTTGTTCCCCTGAAGAACTCCAACTGTTCTCCCATGGACTCTGTCCCCTTTTTCTGTACACCCCTGGTGTTGAAATTTAATCTTATGCCTCTCTCATTTAAAAATAAAATCTATGATATGAAACTATTTCTTTTTTATTTCCTTTTTATTCTTTTATTTTTTATTTAAAACAGTTAAAGTAAATCTTGTCAACATTCAAGACTAAGAGCATCTCCACCGCGGGGGCTAAACCGCGTCGCTATGCCAAATTTAGCCCCTGCGACCTCACATAGCGCCTCCACCGCAGACGCTAAACGCGGGTTTAAAATAGCAAATGGGCTCATCGCCGCTATA
>JNCO01008623.1:0-11303 GCA_000785685.1 Uromyces viciae-fabae | reverse complement strand
TTTTTTAAAAAAAAAAAAAAAAAAAAGTGCAACATACCCTCCCGGATGATTTCCCTCAGCGCTTCACGATCATCAGGTGATTTGGCCACTGGTTTACAATAGTTCAAACCATTTCCAGCCCAATCATCCACAGTCAATGAGAGATGATGCGCGGTGATTGTACAGCCAACTGTTGGTCCACAAGACTTGACCTGATTATACGAATGTATCGGTGATAAAAAAATTTAATGGGATGAATCATATTTTTTCTGACATGAGTTATTTGAGATAACTAACTGTTTCCACCGCTTCGCGAGTAGTGGCATGTTCCAAGATGATCCTTAAGCGTGGGAATTTTTGATGCAATTCAACTAACTTTGGCAGGAATTGTGACTCGGCGTTCCAAACACACGTAGTCTGATTTTGGGTTAAAGGATCAGCTTTGTATACATTAATCAAGTAAATTTAGAAATTCATTGATTTATTATTATTGCGATAGATAAGAGCTATTGACCCACACCACTTTCAGTTGAAGGTACTTCCCCATGTAAGTTTAGTATTAAATCTAACTCCTCCATGACCTGAAAAACGTCATAATACTGCTCGTATGATTCTACACCTTCGAAGGAATTTGTAGTGACCCCACGAGGACTAGATAAAAATGACCAAACGGTTGAGTATCGTGTCAATATAATTTGCAAGAAAAAAAAAAAAAAAAAATGATGATTTAACTCACTAGCTTTTGATTCCAGTGATACCGCAAGTTTTGGCTCTACGTACCTCATCAGGCGTGAGTGAGGGTGAGAGATAAAGTGAGACAAAGAATTGAACATCAGGTGCTAATTTTTGTAATGTTTCAAGGTAATCTAGGGCCATTTCAACTGTTGTCAACGGAGGGACAGTATTTGGCTGATAAAGAGATTGAAATGTGAGCTTAGTTCATTTATCTCCTTTTAAAAGAAAAGGATTAAAAAATTAAAACGGTGTTCAAAAAGGATAATGATGAGAAATGTATTTGAGGACTGACCATGACATAAGCCGACTGCACCCCACCAGCAACGATGTGATTGATTACCAACTCAAGCAATTGACCTGGTTGACGTAGATGAAGGTGAGCATCAAATGGACACTGAACTTGAATAGTGTGTATATCTTGCATCCTGTATTTTAGATGTGGCTCTAAGAAATGAGCTGGAATGACAACGTTTGCGTTTAAATAACAAATAAAAAGAAATCTATTCTGAATAAATTGAGTTTAAGAATATTGAATATTCAAAATGAATCTTAAGCTTTTCTTATGTTTGATTAATGTAAATTTGTAAAAAAATAATATTTTTATTTTGTGCTTAAAAATTCAAGAGATATACAAATGCAATTTAGTGAAAGAAAAGAGGGGAAATATTAAAAACCAAAATTCAAAATATTTAAACAATCTCAGTAAATGATTTCTTTTATTGAGAGTAGTGAATTCAATTTAATCTGAAGACTTTTTTAATTGAAAGAGTGATGATAATCGTTGAGATTTTTTTACAAGTTCAGCGTTAATGATTGAGTTAAATTTGTGAGTATCTTCAATCTTAACATGATTAAAATTTTTAACTCTTGATCCAATCAAACGATTAGATCGACTAGGTATACTTTCCGCTGGTTTGGCAAGAGGAGTTGCACGTTGAATTTGTCGAGCAAGGTGAGTTTGGTTGTTTGCTCTTTGATTAGACGTAGTAATAAATTTATCTTGAATTTCAATCGACCTTTTGATCAAATCTCTTTCCCATGGGCTTTTACTTTTCTTCTGATTTTCAGTTTCTTGTTTATTTTCATCTTCATCTACCAAATTATCTTCATGATGGTAATATTCTGCTTCCTGTCGTGCGAAACTTGCCCTAATTTGATTTTCAAAACTTAATGTTCTGAATTCACTAACCGCAATTTTATAGGCTTGATTCAAATTATAACCTTTATTTGAATAAAGATTTTCCGCAAAAGCAATACAGCTGATAAATGGTAACGAGATAACCATGTGATTTAAATTTTAGCATTACATTTAAGAGAAATGAAAACTTGGATATTTATATAAAGCTTGAAAATTAAAATATTCAAAGAAAGAAAGAAAAAAAAAAAAAGGGATAAAAGATAAAATGCTCAACTCTTCGGGAGATGGTTTGCAACTGACTTGATCTAATCGATCACAGCTGGATAAATCACGATGAAGTTTGTAGATGATTTGATTAGGAGATTCTTCGACTAGGCTAACTGGTCGATATGCTTCGAAAGGATGATCACGAAAGAAAGCACGTCGAAGTTGATCACGAATTGTAAATTTGATAGGTTCCAAGTTTCGGTGCTTTTGATTTGAATAAGGGTCTTGAGTTGGGGTAGGATTAGGTGGATAGTTGACTAAGGCTTGATAGGAACGAGGTGGTTGTTTTAATAGTCCAGCCTGAAGTTGAGCTGAAATTTGCTTGTGAACAAGAATGGGATGATGACGAGGCATTGAAATTTTTGGAAAGAGAAAGAAACAAAAAAAAGAAATTTAAATTTAAAAAAAAAAAAAAAAAAAAATTAGAAAATGATGATTTGATTGGATATCACAAGCCTGTTAGGAAGCATGTCACAAGCCATTTCTCGATTAGTTCATGTCACAGAGAGAAACTCATCCATGCTTTCATTCAAATCAATATAAATAAATAAATAAATTCAAATCAAGAAAATTATTCAAATGCTTCAACCTGGATTTAAAAGTAAGCAAAGAAAATATAAACTCAATCTAATCTCTATTAACTGAATTGGTTCCGTAATCAGCCATTATATTTTTATCAGTTATCCTAGCCCTCGGTTTCTTACTAGTCATTCTAAGTTGTGCACTATGGGCTGAATGGTTACCATTATTAGTAGGTTAGTCTTCAGTTGTTTTTTTTATTTATTTTAAATTTTAAATAGTTCATTTTGAAAAATAATCAGAAGCTGATAACTTTTTCTTCATTCATATTCTCATTTATAACACTGGTACAGCTTTAACTTTTTTCACTGCTCCTCTACCAAATATGATTGCTTCTAGCTATTGTGGTGGAGCAGAATATGAACTTTCAATTGATTATTCATCAGTTCCAAAAGAGACAGCAGATTTTTTTACAAGTATGCTGTTAACTACTGGTGTTGCTTTACCACTTGTCCTTGCTCATTCGTATGTAAACTATCTAATTCTATTCTTTCATGGGTTTTTATTTTTTGGCACATGGTGCCTTGTTTATTAATACCCAATTTTTTTTTTTTAAAAAAAAAAAAAAAAAAATTGGACAAATACCAGTAATCTCATCAATCAGGCTGCATGCTATATGAGTATGGCAGGTGGAGCATTAGTATACGGAACAAGTTGAGTGTCAACTGAATGTCTTTGTGTCGTTTCTTCTAAAAAAAAAATAAAAAAAGTCTTTTAACTAATTTTTTTATTTTTTTTTTTACATACTCTTTGCTTACAAAAACCAAAAATAAATTTCAATGACATCCCAATGTTACTCTTCTCATAATGCGTAGTTGTTACTTACTCACATTTCTTTTCACCCAAGGATGAGTTTTAGTGGTTCGCTGTATTGATGAAAGTTTTTAAAAGAAAAAAAGTAAAACGAACATTGTAAATTACTTATCTATATCAACACAATGTCTCAATGTATTGAAATTAAAAAACGTGCTTGTTTTAGATTAATGTGAGGTCAACTGAATATAAATCCCAGCGTTTCCCTTCTTGTGTTTTTTTATAATTTTATTGGGAATTGATTGATTGAGTTGATTGAAACAAAAGAAAAGATTTAATCAAAAGAAGTGGTAAACTAATACTCCAAGGATTAAAGAAATTGACAATTACAATTTACCAATCCCAGTGCTGAATTGTCATCTTTCTTTGAGAATCATACATTCTAATTTGATTAGGAAAATCCTTCATAAAAAAACTCAAGTTTTAGTTACACAAAATATCTCAATTCGATCATCATCGCTGATTTGGGTTTTCAGGGAATAACAATTGCCTTTGTTTAAACAAAAGATAGATAAACACCATATCTAGTAGATATATGAGTTGAATCATACCAACGGTTGTTCTCCATCTAGTCGTGAATCCTTGTTAAGAAGGGAAGCTTAAACTCTCCAGCGCATTATAACCAATAAACCAAGGAATCTGGATATTATGTACATACTTCAATGCGTCGTTGCTCTGCTCAACCTAACCCTCTTTGTTCTCATCAAGTCATAAACTTAGAAATGTCTCTTCTTTCTCTGAGCTGAGTGATCGATTAACCAAAAGCAGCAATATAAACGAAATGTCTGATTTTCTTTTTCAACCTCAACCTGAAAGCTTAGATGGCACACATTGCATTCCAACTGAGCTAAACTTCGTATCCTTTTCCCTGTTGCTAAACTTGACTCATATCAAACCTTGAGGTCTGGAATAAATCAAAAAAAAAAAAAAAAGAAAAACCCAATAATCTTAATTTTTAATAAGCATACATAATCTCATCATCCCCGTCAGCATAATCTAACATAAACAACCGCTCAGCTATCTTTGTATCCAGTATCCAGCTCATTTCAACAACCAGTTTTACTTTTTTTCGTTTCCTACTGACTGATAAATATCTCTAAAAAATATCTCTCTGTCTTTTTTCGCTTTAACGTTGACCGTGCGCGTTTTTGAAGTACAAGCATTCACATCCAAATAACATTTCAAAGATCACTGGGTATAAATTTATTAAGCGAAACATGATTTTCTTGGCCGGCCTTCTCAACCGATCTTCTTTATCTTTTGTTTTTGTTTCTGTGGTTCGATTATTTTCCATTTTAGCTATCCTGTTCTTGTTTGCGAGTGAAATTTACTTGATAGTAGATAACATACAAGGTCTTCATAGAGTCTCTCAAGAAGTCTCCACCGACTCTGGAAGTCATTCATCATCCCTCGACTCCAAGAATGAAACCAACTCAGCTAATGATAAGCTCTCTTCAAGTACTCCGACCACACCATGCGGTTACATAACGGGTACGAACATTCCCACAACTTTTGGGTGAGTGATCTCTAGTCCACCTTGCAGGTTATCGTTCAAGATTTCACCTTTTTATTAAAAATAGAAAAAAAATAAAAATTAAGATCCTAATCTATTCGCTCATACTAATCGTTTTGTTGATTATGACTTCTTCATAGCGGTGTCTTATTCTTCGTTCTGGGACAATTGTTGAACATAATCACCTTAATCCTTTGTCTGTTATCTGAATTATCGTTCCCTCCCTTGCCCAGTAAGTTGTTTTGTGTGATGTATCATGATGGGAAGATAAACTGTTTGATATGTTTTCTTATTATAAATAAATATAAAAACTTGAAAAAATGTAGATTTTTTTCAAATATTTTTTCCACCGCTAGGACAATCTTTTGGAGTGGGTATATTGGGAAGTTTACAAGTTTATGTTTCATGTACGCTCTTATCGCATCACTTGAGTAGAACAGTAAGGGCATCATCTTGGCTATTGTTTGTAATTGGTATCATCAACGTGATTCTCGGTATCATCTTCGGACCCCGAATTCGATCAAAGAGAAGCTTGTTGGATGCGAGCACGGCTTATGCCAAGAAGGCCACTCACGTTGATGATATTGAAACTAGTTTTAATTTTGCGCAAAGCAGTTTTCAAAAGGGTAGAAAGGTAAGATTTTGAGAAACTTCCTAACAAGTACAATAAATTTGTTCATCAAATTCCTTTTTTTTTCTCTGAATTTCGATCCTCAGATCTACAAAAACGTGAGACCTTCAATGATTGGTAAACCGCAAAAAGTTAATCACAAGGACTTTGGCGGGTCTGAACCAACATCACCCCATCGGCCACTTCAGATCAGTAAACCAATTATTGATTACATTCAACATCGAAAAGCAGCAGCGGAAAATCCCCATCATACACAAGGTTCAATTCCGTTTCCAACCGAACCTTCTCCAATTTATTCTACATACAAAACAGTCGATCTGTCACAAAAGTCTTGAGGACTTTATCGAGAATCACCGCAATTTTAATTAATTCGTCTTATGGAGTGCATGCTTCTGTTTTTGGTTTTAATTATTACCGTGGCCGTTCTACTCCATTTACTTTTTTTTTGATATATGCTTTCCCGCTGGCAAACTTGGAGACTTTTTCTTGGAAAAAAAAATAAAAATAAAAAAAAACCGAATTCAACTACGCATATTGAATTTTATTCTTTTAATTATTGTGCATGTTTGTAGTTGGTTCACTTTTTAATTCTAACTTATCAACATAAATATATTTATACATTTGTATCCAGCTTTAATGCATAATTGTTTTTCGTTACTTTTAAATCTCTGAAATTAATTAATTTCTGTCATCATTGTCAAGTTTCAAGCAAATTGCATGGGTAAATTGAAAGACAAAATAATTAATAATAAAAAACCCTCAATATAGCACAGATGGTAGAAAAAAGTTATGGGGAGCTTCATTACCTATTCTCCCATAGGCTGTGAAAACATTTTGGTATCATGAAATACAAGTCCGACGGGGAGAGTATCAAGTAAGAAATCATCGTTTTAATTCATGGTTGGCAGAATTAAATTTAATTAAAATCTTCTGTTCAATCTTAATGGTGTTAGTTGATTTATTTATTTCTTTAGAATCAAGTTAGTCTGAATTAATGCATATTAGTCTTCTGAGAATTTTTATCTGTTCAGTATAGCTGCTGTTGAGCCATTTCTCAGATACTTAATTTTCTTTCTAAGAATGAGCGTATCAGCTATCAGTTAAACCGGAGATGTGAAAAAGGTGTGTTGAAATTCTATTGTTTTTGCCTCATGAATCAAAAATATATCTTAAAAATAAATTATGCTCTCCTTTTATTTAAATTAAAATTATTAAAAATTAATTTTATTATATTCTAAAAATCAAAGCAAATCTAAGCAAGTCTGAATGTTACTTCGTACGTTAGTCTAAAAATATTATTTGTTGAGATCAGCACATAGCCAATGAGCCATTTTTGATTTAACTCTCTGTCTAGTAATGTTCTGTTCTTCTTACTATTCTTCTTTCTGTTCATTGCTATTTTTGTTTCTTTATTAAGAATCTTATCTATAGAATTCACACCCCTATAGTCTATGTTGTTAGATTTAAAATTTTTAATCTTGTTCATTAAAATAGTCTAGATTATCTTTTTATGTATTATCTTCTCTTTTTGATTCTATTTTTCCTTTTTTATCTGTACACCATGCAACGACACGGACGACCCCGCAGAGCCCGACGGCTGTCTGATGTCGGGAGGAAAAACCAGACCAGGTCCGGAAAGTCCTTCTTGCCCCTGACGGCGGGCTTGTGGTCGGGCTTGCGGTCAGGCCAAAGGGAGCGTCCGGAAATCAATTCTCCGTCAGTGGACCCCCCCCCCCCCCCCCCCCAGGCCGGTTGCCATCGACGGCACCCTTTTGCTTTTGTTGACCCCAACACCAGATTTATATCTGCAACCAATGGGTTTTTATTTTTATTTATTTATTTTTTATTTATTTTTTAGGGTATTGATTTCCGCACACGGTCAAACCGCGTTTACACACGGTTTGGGACAGCCAGGGGACGTCGGATTTTTTTTTTTTTTTCAAATATTTTTAAAAAAGACTTTTAATGGTTCTAAAATTACCAATTTTTTTTCCTAGTATTCTGAGCCCCCCTGCTTCATATTCTGAAGTTTTTAGAGCCAAAGAAAATATGGAAGTACTCCATATATAGGGATTACACAAAATCAAAAAAAAAAATGAAAAAAACATAGTTGATGCAGGAAATATGGGCTAAAAATTTTATCACATGTATTTTCACCCTATCGGAATGTGGGATAAAAATTTCATCCACGGGAAAGAAGAACTTTGCGTTTACTTTTGCAAAATTTTGGTACATTTACCAAAATTTTGCAAAAGTAAACGCAAAGCGTACTTTTTTTTCTTCCCCGTGGATGAAATTTTTATATGCTCTGCTTCAAGATGAAGTTTCTGTATTAGGATGTTATTTAAACGGAGTGGTTCAAGGGTTGTGCCTCCTAGCGCCGGGCTCACCACCAAAGTGGGGTACCCAAGCTCAAAATTAAAAATTTAGAGGGGAAATTCTTGAATTTTACTTTTCAGAAACTGGGATTTCTATGATGTTAATCTGTTTCAAAAGAATCAAATAACAAAAAAATCTTACCAACACACATTCAAACATTGACCAACACTACCCGATTCCTTTTTTTTATTTTTTTGCGAAAATCGACACTCTCATTTGGAAAGAAAAAATTTGAAAAAAGCTTGAATGGGAAGATGAAAAAAAATGTGAGCTCATTGACATCAATTTTGTAAAGAACACTGACTTACAAGAATCTAATAAAATTTTCAATTAAATGAATCAGATTTCCTAAAATCCAATACAAGTGAAGCCAACTCCTGAGTATGTGTTCTATGTAGTGATTGTGCATTAAAACATTTTTGAAGACATTCAAAACTTCCAAGCCACCTAAAGCGTGTGGCAGAATTTGAATAAAATTGTTTGAGGGAGTATTGTTCTACCGCTCCTGTTGTAAATCATGTAGGGGCTGATTTTTTTGAGATTGAGATGGAGGAGATAATTTTAGATCAACAATTTAATCAAGAAACTTCAAACACTAATTAAATGGATACTGATATTGAAACTAGAAACTTACTCCCACCATTGGAAGAGTTTGAAGAACCACATGTGAGTTTTTCAATTATAATTGAACAAGGAGAATTTACTTTGAATGATGTACTTCCTGAAGCAGTGGATCAAATAATAGGGGAGCAAGAAGATGAAGAAGAAGAGCAGCCAGAAGAAGAAATAGAAGAAAAAATGATAATGGTGGAGATAACTCACCATGGTATCCTTTCCAAAAAAAAAAATGTGAGCATTCAAAACAAGAATCAGAAATTCTAAATAGTTAAGATAAGTTTTAAACAGAAAGACTTGCTTGAAACTGTGTTTTATATCCAATAGTATATGGCTGGTTTGTTTATTGTTCAATTTTTGCATAATAAATATAGGGGTTTGTTTTTTGCACCACCCAAAACCTGTCGCGCACCCCCTTTTGACGTCAGGAGGCTGTCAAGTGCTTTTTAAATTTTTTAAATATCTTTTAAAAATTCTTTTAAGTGTCCTAGAGTAACAAAACTTTTTTCCCAGCATGCTGAGTCCCCCTCCTTCATCTTCTGAGATTTTTAGCACCAAAAAAGAAATTGAAGTACTCCATATTTAGGGAGTACACCAAATCAAAAAAAAAAATAAAAAAAATGGTTAATGCGGGAAATATGGCCTGAAAATTTTATCACATGTATTTAAATCTTATTGGAATATGGGATAAAAATATTTTCCACGGGGAAGCAAAAAAAGTACGTTTTACGTTTACTTTTGCAAAATTTTGGTACTTGCGCCAGTTTTTGCAAAAGTAAACGTAAAACGTACTTTTTTTGCTTCCCTGTGGAAAATATTTTTATCCCATATTCCAATAAGGTTGATATACATGTGATAAAATTTTCAGGCCATATTTCCCGCATCAACCATTTTTTTTATTTTTTTTTTTGATTTGGTGTACTCCCTAAATATGGAGTATTTCAATTTCTTTGTTTGAGCTAAAAAAGCTCAGAAGATGAAGGAGGAGTACTCAGGATGCTGGGAAAAAAGTTTGGTTCCTCCCAATTTCTTTGTTTGAGCTAAAAAGCTCAGAAGATGAAGGAGGAGTACTCAGGATGCTGGGAAAAAAGTTTGGTTCCTTTAGGACACCTAGAAGTATTTTTAAAAAAGATTTAAAAAAATTAAAAAAGGCTGGACGGCCTCCTGACGTCAAAAGGCGGTGCACGACAGGTTTTGGGCGGTGCGAAAAACAACCCCCTAAATATAAATAAATATTAATAAAAAAACAAAATTACAAAAGAATTAAACATTGAAAAGACCTGATAAATTAATAAAAAACAAATACCATTCAAAATGGAGTATACATTAAAAAATCATAAGGTAAATAAAGTATTTCAAAATGAGATTGATATAAAACTATAGGATAGATATATGTAACATAAACAGTTGTAGCATTATGAGGTTCAATAATAACTCAACTACTTTCTTGTTCAGAACAATTAACAAAAAAAAGATTCACATCAAAAATATTACAAAATGCTTGCAAAGTCATGTGATTTCCCCATTCATAAGGATTATATTTTAATTTTTTGATATAACCTCTTAAGTCTTCATCCAAAGGGTCACCACAAAAAATTGGACGCCACCCGTATGCAGGTGGCAAGCTGTATCTCCTTTGTATCCAAGTGATATCTCAAGAGGTATCTTGGTTAGATCTTCAGTTGATCTCACCCCCCCCTGGGTCCACAGGGGTTATTACAACACCCTCTTCATCCCCCCATTATCACCCTACCCACATTGGAGCCCCTTCCCTCATAGAAAACATCCATGAGTGGAGTTCATTTAGTAACTGATCATCCTTACACCTTACACTGATTAGGTAGAGAGAAAACATCCATGAGTGGAGTTCATTTAGTAACTGATCATCCTTACACCTTACACTGATTAGGTAGAGGACACAAGGACCATCTGCAGGGATGGGTGGACAACCCATTCACCCTCCAAATCACAAGAGTTGCTACCTCCAATTACACAGCTACCTGGGTTGGAAGAATTTGCTTTCTTCTCAACCATGTTGGTGGTTGGAGGGTAGTTAGCCACACTCACTGTGTCCCACCAAATAGACAGGGATAGATTCTTCTTTCCTCCTGCCATACATGATCCTATCAGCCTTATTTTCCTGATTGGGTGGAGTGCAAAGCTCTCCCCCCTTCCCCCCTTCAATACACCAGTTGGCGAGCACCTTGATTCACCTTGATGCCTCTTGAATCAGGTGACAAATCCTTTGCCAGAGCATAAATTTTCCATCATACACACATTGGGACATAGGATAATATATTTATTTGTGACCCTCATATGAGAACATCGATACACACATTGGGACATAGGATAATATATTTATTTGTGACCTTCATATGAGAACATCAAAATATCACAAACCTATGTGGATTTAGAATCTAATCTACAACTTATAATGTAATTTTGACTGCAAGCAAAATATGCAGACAACATATTACACAATTTGCCCTCTGTGTTTTTACTGTATTTTTTTTGTTTGATTTGACTCTTTTCTTTGTTTTTTGACTTATTTTTCAATTTTCTCATTGTTTTCTATTTCCATTTTTATTTTCTATTTCTATTTTTATTTTTTTTTGTTGTTTTTTGTTGTTTTTTGTTGTTTTTTGTTGTTTTTT